>JAKJJM010003625.1:0-25548 GCA_021901965.1 Pipa carvalhoi
TTTCTTCTGTGTTTAGCAGTTATATCTCACACATTTCCTGGTGCAGGAGTTTTCCACTGCTGCCTAATAAATCAATCTGCTTCACATGAAACATCTAATGAGGGTAAACACTTCTCACTAAGGTAGAGTACTGCATATGTAAAGATGTAATCCGACTATAGTTCTCCTTTAATGTGTAGAGAATTGGCACATCACATGCACCTAAAATGTCATCCTCACCATAATCTCTTAAATTGGAGGAAAACAATTACAGTATAGATCAGGGGTGGGCAATTAATTTTCCCATGGGGCCACATGAGAAACTGGAATGGGGTTAGAGGGCCAGAGTAATAGAGTTAACTTGCTGGCACCTATGGCAATTGAACATGCCCCCCGTTTTCGAAGGCTCGTGAGGGCCGGTCAGAGATAGCTAGAGGGCCGTACAATGCCCAGGTCCGGTATAGCTCAATGTGAGCACAAGACATTCTCTCTGAGCATTTTTCCTGCGATATATCACACAATAAGATAATTATGCATGCGTATAGTTTAAAAGATTCTCCAGCTTTGAGACAACCTTACATACAGATATACTACTGATTTTAGTGCAAAGTTTATAAGAAAAACCCTTTATTTGTTCACCTGCATCCTACTCAGTCTTCTTTGCTGAAGCCATTGGCATGATTGATGACCGATATCATTACCAGATAATCCAACTATTAATTTTTACTAACTAATGTCAGTATACTTGCACATGGGATTTCTGCCCCAATGGTCACAATTCATAGCACCAATCTGGTTCATAAAGCATCCAGATTAAATACGCAAGACTTAAAGATCATTAAAATAAGCAGGTCTTAAGTGCCCCTAAGAAAATGCTAACTGTTTAGCTAAGTAAATTTATATTTAACAAAAAAAAAAAAAAGTAAAACATTACTCTATTTCTTTTTCAAACCCAGTGGAATAAATTTGCATCGTGTCATTCTGTTTAACACTGTGCTGTGTGGCTTTAATGCTCAGACAGATGCTTGCTTTCTCTTAACCAGGAAATTAGTCACATAGGGTTATGGGACCTGTATCTAAAGCCTTCAGCTGTCATCACTGCAGTGAAGAAATTAGTACAGTGTTTAACAATCACTATCTTGTGCAAACGCAGAACAACCAAATGTGTGGAGGCTTTAAAATGTGTTTTATATGGTTTTATCTTACATAAAGTGCACAACACTCTTTGAGGTTAATGAAAAGTATAAGTCACCAAGAAGGCAGAGAGCATAAAATAACAGTACAAACTAGGTAAGCGCCAAAGGAGTTACAATGGCATCACTTGGAATTCATTTTCAGTATAGTCTAGATCAGTGGTCAGCAAAGTGCGGCTCGCGAGCCACATGCGGCTCTTCAGCCGCCGGTCTGCGGCTCACGGCGCACTGTCTAGCCCCGCCCCATGACCTCCGGCGCTCCTGATTGGATGTCGGCAGGTCATGGGACCAGGTGCGTTCGCTCCTTTCCTCTTTGGGAAAGAGCCGCAGGGGGAAGAGGGAGCGATATGGCTCCCTCCCAAAAAAAAAAAAGTTTGCCGACCACTGGTCTAGATTGTGGAAACGTATCTACACAAATGCTTGCTACTGATCTTTGTTTTTTTATTTATGGTAGTTTTTGAATTATTTGACTTTGTTTTACTTCATATTTTTCATTTCTTTTAAGAAACCTTTTCTGGTTGCAGAGGGTCACTGATCCCCTAAAACCAGTTTATTAAACTCAGGCCTGACTATTATTATTTTTCTTTTTATATAGAATGATCTTTGCTCTTTTAATCTGTATCTAACACAGCAGCTCGGTGCTAGGTTTATTTACTTTAAGCAACCAGAAGATCATTTAAACCAGAAAAAATGCAAACATGTATATATAAAACAAACAAAAAAAAAAGCTCTGAGCTGTATGGTTAGCCAGGACTACCCAAAGGTTATGTAAACTATAGCTGAAGTAGAAACACCCTGAATGTTGAAGGCAATTTAAAGATATTAAATTTAACTTGGAAAAAACATGACTTAATAGTTAAGTGTGAGAACTGCTGTATATAGTAATAAAAACAAAAGAACCTAAAATAATGCTTAGAGCAGTCCCCATATAGACAATAGATTTCAATGTAACAAGGCATGGAGATACACCCTTTTCCTCAATAACATGAACCATGAGTTAAGAGCAGCGGTGGCAAACCTATGCCACACATGCCAGAGAGGGCACTCAGAGCCCTCTCTGTGGGCACACGCGCCATCGACACCACTGTTCTAGATACCACCCCCAGTTTTCAGGTCGGATCAGCAGCCTACACTGAGTACTAATGCTGGGAGGATCTAAGTAGATATCCTGACGCAGGTGCGATGATGTCACTCATCAGCACTGGCACTGCGGGGGGAAGGCGATGATGAGCGACATCACTTATCATCACTATGTGCCAAAAAGGTTTGCCACCACTGAGCTAGAGGAATGACTGCCTTATATTAATTGCTGCAACATTTATTAATATTAGCAAATAATTATAATTAATATTCGCAAAAAAGTAAATGATAGTAATATAAAAAGGGTGTTAAGTGATTCAATGGGCCAAAGGTACACAGATGGGGCACAAACTGCATCACTGCAGGGAGGAGGAATACATACAGGAAGCAAATGACAGGCAGCATAGTAAGCATCTGGGAGTAGCTAGGAGTAGGAGGGCAAGGAGCTACATATACTATTCTTTACCCAGAAAATCTTCCTTTGTCCCTATTGACCCAGCATTTGCACTGCAAACCCAGAGTCTCCAGGTGGAAATCTCCCAGCTATGTACATAGAGAGATAAGGCAGATAAATATCACTGGAGGAAATTTAAAGAATGGACTATTAAAAACAAATGCTGAAAGAGATGCAAACATGGAGATACTAGTTTCTTTATTGCTTTTATTAGCCCCGATTTGGAAAAGTGTGAATTTGAACAGTTATTTGTTGTAGTTCTTAAATTTCCAACAAAACAAGTGCTAGTTTAACATAACGGCACCAATACAAGCTGTGGCCCCTAAAAAAGGAGTCCGAGGTCTGTAGTTTACCCAATGCTGAAACTTAAAATGAGAAAACTGGATTTTATTTATTTCACAAAAATCTACAAAATGCTATTTAAAATGAAATTAGACAAAGAAAGCAAAAAAGAAATGACTAGATGCTATTATACTTTTTTATCAAGACTGGCATTAAATAGTATAGTAAATTTGCTTCAGTGACACTGTTATTCTACTATTCACTTTCACCTCGCTTAGTGTAACAAAGACTGATAAAGGGTCAGCACAATCTGATCCTATCATATGTGTAAGGAACAACTGAAGATGGAAAGCAGCTTGGCATGGGGTAAATCACTATGGCCCTGGGCTCTACACATAATTAGAAATGAAAAAAAAAGACTAACATGTCAGTGTGTAGTATAGCAGTACCATACCCCTAGACTTCCTTCCACTCAAGGATATTTACTGAGAAAATAGTGGACAGAGATTCTTGCTGACAGATGTTTATTAAACTCTTGGGTTGCCAGAAGGAATTGCAATGCATTGCAAAGCAGTTCACTGCTAACCTTTGACACTATGGGAGAATAGTCCCTGGAGCAATTCATGTCAAGCATTCCTATTAAGTCATCTCGTTTACAAAAGTCTAATGCATCAGATTTAACTGCATATATTCCTCTTTGTTTTAACGATAGGGGGAAATTACATATGGTACAGTACACTTGCAACGTTATATACGATACATATCCTATATTATACAGATTAATCTGATTTTACAAAATATGTACAGGTTAAAAAGAAATAAAACTGTCTGAATAAAATAGAACTCTAACAAGACTAAGATTTACATTATGAAGCCTTAACTCAGATTACAACATGCATGGGACAAAGTAAGGAGTATCTTAATCATAAATCTAGGCTAGCAGAATTTTAACCAGTGAGTACATGCCAGAATACAGGCATACAGTATTACACTGGGCCATTTAATCAGCATAATATATCTCTGTTAACTTTCTTCTGATAAACTATACTGTCAGTAAAATATATGAAGTGACCAAGTGATTAAAATGTGGGTGTCTCATTTAATAGCAGGTAAAAACGTGAATGATTGAGAAGCATCAAAATCTTATTTTGTTTTGCATTATTTTACACTTTTCCTGTTTCTATACTTGCCAAATTTCCATTTACCAGTACTACAGAGTTGCACATTTATGCAATCCCTTATCCATCACAACAATTAACATAATCTAATCCAAAGGTGAAAACATGGGAAGATTTCTTCACTACAAAACAGAGCAGTCTACATCAACTAAAAAATATTGTCATCCCCTCCTGGTAGTAAAAATAGCTTTGTCCTGGGGTTGGGTTAGGGCAGTGGTAGGCAAAGTGCAGCTCTTTAGCTGCTGTGTTGTGGCTCACGGCGCACCTCCTTAGCCTCACCCATGACCTCCGACGCTCCTTCTGATTGGACGTCAGCAGGTCATGAGATCTGCAATGTGCGCTCCTCCCCCTTTGCGGCTCAAAAAATTTTGCTACTGGTGGAGGAGGGAGCGAAATGGCTCCCACCTCTTTAAAGTTTGCCTACCCCTGGGTTAGGGAATGAAACAACAATTAGGCTTAATCCCCTGTAGATACAACTTTCCTGTAGTTTAGATATAGAAGGATATTGACTGCTATGCAACCTCCTGGGAAGAAGGTCTGCCATTCATTGTTTACATCCATCAGAGACTGAAGGGTAATTGACACTACTAGTTTCCCAAGAGATAATCATGTAGCTAAGGTCTTTCAGATTGACAGTGCATTTTTCAGAGATCCATTCAAATTCTGCTCTAAAAGTGAGCTGAAGGTTTATGCAAAGCCTGATACTGAAGTCAATAATATTTGCCCCAAGTGGAATATCTGTTCTCTGGTTTTGTTCATCTCATGCATTTTTGTACAGTTTGACAAAATGAGCTTCGTCCTACTTCACACTTCCAGAAGGGCATTTTGCTGCTTGACCCCCATTTTGAGAGCATCCTACACTGCTTCTCTGAAATGTTCTCCTGTCAATATAAATAGGGCAATTGTTGGATGTCACTCAGAAGCAATCATAAGTTTTATATTAAAGAACCCCTAAATTTTAAGCTCGATTAACATAATGTACATGGTGATTAAATACATATTCATAAAAAGTTCCTTTATTTCTACATATTAAAAACATACGTTTATATAAATTGTATAAGGGGTATTGATTATTTTGTACATTGTTGCAATGTATTGTAAAAAATGTTGTATTTTATTACTTTAACATATGTAACAGTTGCTCTAAAGAAGAGTTAAACTTTGGCTTAATCTCTCATTAAAATCAATATTGTGTAAGAACACACTAAAATTTAAAGCACTAGATACCTGACTCACCATTAAGAAGTTATTAGAGTCTGCATCGCATTGTTCCCTAACAGTACAAGTGATCCATTTTACTATTTTAGACATGAGCCCTCCCTCTCTCAAACACACTATCAAAATTTGCTGCAGACCCTAAGTGTGTGAGTGTCAGAGTGGGAGGGTGCATAACAGCAAAAGGGATGCCTTGCACTTTTAGGGAACATCATGACCCAGAAACTCATTACTTCTTACCAGTTAAACAGAGCTCAGTGTTTAATTTTTAATGTATTCTTATCCATCGGACCTATCAATTTAATAAGGGATTAAGTCAAAATTTAGTTTTCATTTAAAGAACGGCAAACAATACTTGCGTTGAAATAGGAGAAGGCAGAGTTTACAATCTAGAGGAGATGAGACCACCACACAAGAGATTAAAATATCATGGATTTAAGACACTACAGCTATGAAGGATGATCACTTAAATGGTATTTGAAGATGGTGCAGTATTAATTGCTAACATAGATGGAAGCAATGTTACACTATGAACTGGAATAGGTTTTCAAAGGAGTCGCAGAGATTGTCTGGGGTCAGTGGCAGATTATCAGGATGAGTGAGTGGAGATTTAGCTTGGTACTGCATGTCAGATTTGGTTTGTTGAAAACTATTTCTGAAGTAACGGGTTTTCAGCAAATATTCAGACTTTCTGATGGTTAGAAAATATGCTGACTGAAAGTATTTTATAGGCATCCTCTTCTACCCTTTGGAGACAGCAGCTGATCAATAAGGTTTGAGTTTAGAGCTAAAAACTAGCTGAAAATCTTGGCACTGCATACCACTACTCAGCTGGACACAAGCAATTAACATCGCAAACATGTGAAAGAAGATCCTACTTATGTAAGAGGACACCTAGGAGTTCCTCAAGAGAGCCCCTGAACCCCATGGGCAGTTACAACATCCTAAAGACTGAACGAATAGAGTTGGAGAATGATGGAAGATTAAGACCTTAATATGGAAAAATGTTAAATATGGATGGATGAAGGGATGAAGCTAAAATAATGAGATGGAACTGAAATAATAAGAATGTGAATTTGAAATTTAGCTGCCTCCCAGCCACAAAAGTAGACGGCAGAAATCTTAGAAGGTGAGTAGTTCTGAGCTGATAAAACTGCTGGACATCTTATCAATTCTAAAGGGAAGCAAGCATGATGCATCTTTCCTCTGCTGCATTAAGATTCATTGGCCAACCACTGTGTCTTCGGTCCTCAACATCACCTGTTTCTTCGTGCTTCTTCAAAAGAGTATAAACATCACATCTTGAAACCCCAGCCTGCCTGGAAATTTTTTTTTGTCTGGGAGAGGACTTGCTGATGCAGTATACCTACTTTGTGTCTTAGGGCAGTGCTCAGCCTCGCCATAGTGTACGTCCTGTGGCATGGAACTATCTTCCACATCTTCACCTTCGTAGCGGAATTAGGCTGTCCCTCAATTTTATGCCTCCTACACAGCTGTACTAGAGACTGGTTGTGGATTGGAGTGCAGCAAATCAAATATGATCAAAAGGAGAAATAGGACTCATGTTTTATGGACATGAAAGGTTGTGTCATATTGTACAAATACCACCTGTAATATGTGCACTGGTCCCTCAACCCCAAAGTCTCAATTTCTGTCAAAGGAATGCTTATCTGTTAAATGTCCCCAAGTGATTTTTCCATGAACAGTACCTGAAATAACACTGCATATGAACAGCCAGCTATCCATGTGACAGGCCTAAACATTAATGTTTAGTATATTCTATTCAGCAGCCTTATAAGAATATCTATTTTTGGCTTTTTTTTTTTATTGCTGTTCTGCTTCACCATTATGATTGGTTGTCATGGGCCCTAAACAACCACAAAATCAAATTATTATTTAAAAAAATAATAATTTTCCAAATTCTTATTTTTCTTTTCAGGCTCGTCTTCTCTAATCTCTGTCGTGTTCATACATAAAATCACTGCTGGGTAAACTGAACAGAGCACTTCAGTGCCACTGAAATTTAAACAAACAAAAAGTGAAATAACTCAAAGACCAAATAAAAAAAATAAAAAAAAATGAATATGAAGTGAAAGTTGCATTAGAAAACTGCTATTTAAAAAAATATAAATAATTACATTTAAGATGAACTCTTTAATAAACCCATGGAATAAAATATAAAATGCAGGCATATTTCATTTGCAGAACGGTGTCCCAGATATCATCTTACTGGGCACCTGAATATTACCAGTATGATGAATGGCCTGTTTATTGCAGCTACTGAATCCAATCCACACGACAAACAGATTGTTGCACCGCATTGTGTGAGGGAATGAACCAGGTGGTGCTGTTTTATTAATAGACAGATCATTCATCCTGATTCCTTCATGGAAATGACTGCCATTAAAAGTCTCTCTCTCATCTGGTCAATGCTCTGCACTCCAAGTTTATACTGGGAAAAAGTGAGAAAAACAAAACAGGGAGCACTTCTGGGTAGAGCTACAAAACAACCTGAAAACAAATCAGTTTGAAAGAAATAAAGAAAAGAGGATGTCTGCCTCGAACAGCTGTTCTGTTCCTTTTTATTTAAATTAAGATTCTGAGGAAACCAGTCACCATTTTCTGTGGATGTGCCTGAATAAAAGAATAATACATTGAACTCCCTTGGGTATAAATCTGCTCACTGAGAAATTACCAGGAGGAAACAAAGTCAGTACAACATCAATGCAGTGTGTCAGAGGAAATGCCTCACACAAACAACTTGGCACACTGCATGGAGAGCAAAGGGACAAGAATATACAGCTGCAATGCACATTACCCATTCACTGTGCCAATAGTCCTGCCATTAAACAAAAACAACTCTCCTTTATGTTTGGGAAGAACTGGGCTGCTCTGAAAGTTATTACTATTGTTTTTATCTGGTTTACACGTGTGCAAGAGAGAGGGGATGCAGCAGGTTTACAACAACATTCCTCAGAGGAGACCTGGAACCCAAAGCCGCATGTTAAATGCCTTTATAGAAGGTCAAATGGCATCACGGTAGTTACTGAAATTAATGAGAATCAGAGGTATAAAATGTTCATGTGACTTGACTTTAAATTGTTTTATTGCCAAGAGAAAAAAAAATCAGTGCATCAGCATCTGTTTTCTTGCCTTTATTTTAGTTTTTACATTGGTCTTTAAAATAATAAACTATAAAAAAATAAAAAAAGGGGAGAGGGTACAGAAAGATTAAGGGGGTCATTCCGGTAGGTCCGAATTTTCTGTCCCGAATTCACTTATAGCGAACTCCCATTATAAAGTCGCGACTGCGACAATTCTGCCATTATAAAATCACGACCGCGACAATTTTTTAGTCGCAGTTGTGACTTTATAATGGGAGTTCGCTATAAGTGAATTCGGGACAGAAAATTCGGAGCTACCGAAATGACCCTCTAAATGGCTCTGCTGTGATATTTGAAAAAAAAAAATTAAAAATTAAAAACAGTTTTGGGGTTCTGTACAACAATAAACATAGGTGATTCGGCAGGTTACTGCATTATCACACTGAAGTATAAAAACAGTTGCAAATAAAGAACATGCTTATAAATATACTTGAGTACAATGCTGCAAATCATTTCTAGGGGCCAGATTTTCCAATCGGTGAATGCCTCCGTATTTGCCTTTGGAAAGGCATTTCCCCGAAGTGCATGAGGCGCTCCACTGAAATAGTCACGGGCACGCGTCATACACTTCAAGAACAGGCGAACAGGGTTTTGCCTGCCGCTCGCAGAAACTCTGTTTGCCTGTTCTTGAAGTGCATGACTGCACTTCGGGGAAATGCCTTCTCAAAGGCAAATGTGATAAAATGCACCATTTAACATCATACACAATTAATGCTTGCATATGCCACCATTTGCATAACCAGTGTCAAGCCCCCAAGTCCAGTTGATATATCAGTGGGGCCAATGATGTCAGACTTCTGTGCACATTTTTGAAAAATCTAGAAAGACTGTTAGAAATGATGTTTTGTAAAGTCATATTGTAATTGGAATTGTGCTAGGATACATACTTTCAAGGAATGTATACTTTTGTGTATATTTCTTACATACTGTGTATTCATGATAATCCAAATTGAACTTTCAAAGTGAATTTATATCATTTTGAGTAGCTACTCTCCTATAGTTGCAAATTCTCTACAACTTATTCACAAAGAGGTGTATTCTCATAGCAAATAAGCAAATGGCATCAGATGCAGTTTCTTGCATAGTGTGACATAGTCGGAAAGTAGTGGGGTGTGGAATAATGCTTAGTCATGCAAATTCCACAAGTGAAGTACAGTAACATCATCTTTACAATTTCCTACTAACTGTATGAAGTGAATATTGCATCCCTTTCTATGTCATCATGTTCCTAATTCATATTGCCACTTGGTTGCAGTATTTATGGTCACTTTTAAATAAACAGTCAGCTTTACACCAAACAGGAGCCATGCCATCAACCCCAGACTTTGCCAGTTTGCTCAGGTAAAGACAAATAGGTGAATTTGACACAGTAAACATTGCCAGATTTATGAATTACCTGTGTAAGTGCACATGAAGAGCTCAGTAAGTCTGTGACAGTTGTAAGTGTCAAAACTGGTCACAAAGTCAGAGCATAGCAGAGTTTGATTAATACCAAAACATCAAAAAGTAGTGAATAAATGTGAATTCAGACCTTTATGTGACTGCTTGAACTTTCATGAGTAAGCCCATAAGTTATTGACTGGAACTTTTACCTACTCCTAGGAAAAACAACATTTCAGGTAAAGTACTCTTGTGCCTCAGCTACACTAACCAGTACTGACCAGTGTGTGAATTGGGCTCCTAAAACCAGCAGTGGAAGAACAGGGGTCCCAGCAGTATTAAGGAAAGCCCCGATGACAGTGTATCTTATAGTTATGCTACTGACTACACCAGCACCCCTTTTACATTACTTCTGCGGCCTTGTCTATAGTTAAAAACCCAACCATTTTATTTTGAGCTGAAAGCTTATTTATGATGTTTCATATTATTTATGCCAGTTATAGTTAAAATCAAAGGAGTTCCAAGCATGCAAATATACAATATAAAAAAACCTATTTATTCAGCTTGTTAAACCTGTGATAAGACTGTGGTTGCTTGAGAAGATGATGAACTACTGTTTGCTTAAAATGACATTTCTTTTCACACTGTTGGTTTGAAGCATTTGTGTCTGGCCTTTGTGAATATGTAAAAGGACACTTGGAAAAACACAAAGCTTGAAAAAGTGAGCATGAAAATGTGTCTACTCATATTTAAATTACTCCTACAGTAGGAAAGTTAGTACCACAATACTCCAAACATAAATGTACCATACAAACCTCAAAAGGTTTATTTATCAGCTGAAACTTCTCATCTTCCTCACCAAATGCCTTGTAGGCAAAAATGTCTAACTGGAGTAGGAGCTGCACACTTACTCTAAATGGCTTTCATAAATGGCATGTTTCTGAAATCTTCCATAGCAGTCAACATGAACAGGCAGGCAGAAGTGTAATTAAACCCCTTGGGCACTGAGTTGGAAATCTCTGGCATCTAAGAGGTAATTTAAAGGTTCATGAAATGATGTTTCTTTACGCTTTTGTTTGATTTGTGTGTTAAGTTTGAAGTATTTTTCCTTTCTAACTGCTTTCTCGACCTTATAAACTATGTCACAACCCAATATAAAGGGACGTTTATTTATATAACAGCATTTTATATCATTTACTAGTGTACACAGTTTTAGTTAGAAGGCTGATCTTAGCCTTGAAAATTGTATTGGAGATCCTGCTTAAAAATATAGATAATTTTTAGACAAATTCAGTTTGTTTCTGTGTCGCCTTTCCTGCAATAGGAAGTTATGCCTAAAGATGAAGATTTTCTTTACTTAAAAAAAAAATGTGAAGTTTATCAATGTAGAAGCGTTAAATACTAAGGGCAAAATTTAATAAGGTTGGAAAGAACGCTAACAGCCTTTCAGATTCTCGCTCCAGTTATTTGATCATGTTTTTCGATCAAGTTTTTCAATGGAAAGGTAGACTACCTTTCCATTGAAAAACTTGATCAAAAAACTCGATCAAATAACTCGCACGAGAATCAGAAAGGCTGTTAGCAGTCTTTCCGACCTTATTAAATTTCGCCCTAAATATTCTGTACCTTAATTAACAAGAGTGGTTTGTACTACAATTTTTGCATGCTTTTGAATTCCTGAACAAAAACAAACAAATTATATTTAAAACATATGCTTGCTTTTTATGTGTTTAACTCAAAACAACCCATAATTATGTGCAAACACTATGCGAATGACTGGTGCAATAAGCTCTAAGGTACCTGAAAAAAAACATTTAAAATGCATAAGCAACTAGACATTATAAAGTAAACATTATATATTGCTAGACACAGAAGTCAGATTATCATCTATATATGCTATTAATTAAATTACAGTAAGAAATTATTGATATTTTATCAGAGAAAACTACAGATAATTAATGCTGGTCCCTTATAAAATATGCTACATAATGAAATTACCTATTGGAAGCATGCACATTTCTCCATTATGCAACAACTCTGCTTGTCTTTGAATGGTACAGTATTGTCAGTTGCTTCAGGGTAAATGGGGAAAATGAAGCATTCTAAATCTTTACAATCCAATCAACATATCGAAAAAAATATCTGTTGATGTTACCTCAACAGCACACACATTCATGTGTATTATGAATGTACATGTCATCCTTTCTACATCATCAGAATACAAAGAGTCAGTGAATATTTTTACATCATATGTAAGTTCTATTAAAGGTAAGTGGACTAGCAGTCAGACTTTGATCATAAGCATCACTGGAGCTTGGTAAAATATTTACAGGAAACAAATCTTTAGCATTCTCTTAAATCAACATGGCTGCCAAGTAGAAATAAAGTTTCAGAAGCCACTAACCCGGAAATCGCCAATTCAGGTACTGGAGATTTTGGTGTCTGAAGTCTTACTTTGAAGAACGCATAAGATTTCACTAAAAACTGTAACATTTAACAGGCTGACAATTGTTTACATCTGATGTCTTTCTATTCTTCCCTCTACATTAGTGTTTTCTAACCAAAGTGCTTTTCTTTTCTTTGTTCCTGCCATCCTGTTTCAAGTTATAAAGAAGCTATTTTATCACCAAAATAACCAAGCCTGTAACAAGTTATTTTTCCAGATTGCTTTCCTCTTAAAGAATAAAAAGTAAAACATCAGCATAAAGAATGATAAAAAAAACAACCTGATGGGACCTCATTCTGGATGCACTATATATCATCCAGTATTTCTTAAATTGTAGTTTAGGGCCCTCAAGCATTCCTGTCGAATCTAAGGGAGGAGCTCTTACATAGGACTTCAAATCAAACATGTCTAAATCTTGTACCCTTTAATCCAAAAACTATATGTCCCCATACCTACATATTGTTTAATAGCGATGGAGCTTGGCAGTGCCTGGGAATCTTCCCCAAGTGGATCTTTCTTTCATGAAATTTGCCCAAGTGAGACAACAACAAAGTAGTTCAACAAGAAGATCAACATGGAAATCACCTTTGCAAAACCAAGAAACTTGTCTGCTAAGTGGACCTTTTAATCTCAGCTTAAGATCACAATGAAGTTGAAACTGCATTCTTTATTCATGAACACATTTTTATTTTTACTATTGAATTATGTGGTCATATTCACATTCCTCCCTAACACCATTCTTGTAACCCTTCTTCTTAATTCTCTTAAACTCCTCACATCTCTCCTACTATCGACTCTTCATGTCCTTATGCACTATACTACTTTCTTCACAATCTTGAACCTCCCAACACAGGCAATTGCAGTTCAACATATTATGGCACACCCTTTCCCCTTTTAAGCTGCTGCATTTTGGCGTAGATAGTATCTCCCCTAAATCTGACCCTTGCTGCATACCCATCTGCATCTGTTCTCACTCATGTACCTTTTACACTCTTATGGCTCACTGCTCTCAATTCTATTCCAACTCTCACATTGTTTTCTTCCGTTCTCCTACACCTTTTATTGACAATGAATCCATTATCTATCCTGTTTCAAGTTCTTTATAACTTCTTGTATTGTAACATTGCATTGTCTTGGCCCTGTCAGCATACTCAAGAAGCACTTTTTGCTCTCACATGAGTGTGTCTCTCTAGGTTTGATGATCGCACAATCAGCTAGAATGGAGAAAGTAGGAGTAGGTCCAGATTTGGGTGGAAAAATAATCAATTCCGTTTTAGTGAGATTTAATTTGAGCTGGCACTGGGCCACCCTGAGCGGGACAGGAGAAGAGGTGTCATTAGCATGTGTAATATTATACTATTGTATTGAAATATTGCACTATTGTACTCTATATGAATTACAGAAGGGGGTAGTACATTATTCTCTATATGAATTAAAGGAAATTTAACTTCAAGGTAAAGGTATATACAAATTTATACATAAATATGATGGGGTAAGAAAGTGTACATTTTCATTAAAACAAATAATCAAAAGTAGAATCATGGCATACTTGATGTTCTGCTCTTTCATACATGTATTTTACCTACAATTTCTGTTTTCTCTGTTCTTTTCCACTTGCTGGTGCTTACAAACCTTAGCATGTTCACATAACATTGAGTATAAAATAAAAGCATAAAACCTGCTTGAACAAACATAAATGCAGATCCAGGGGTGAACACTTCTATTACCATATCTAGCAGTCATACACACCTTAGGACCTATACCGTACAGGTAATGGAAACATTAATAGTTGTCATATGACAAATACAGACTCTGAACCATCAATGAATGAAGTTAATTAATGGACTTCTGTGTCACCCAGAGAAAGCTGCCATCATCCTCCATGTTTTTATTTACAATTACACACACACTCAGTGAGCTGGATCCTGCCTCATTTGTCTTGCCTGGACATCTGTTGTTGGTGGATGTCTTTCTATTCTCACACACGAGTGAACAGATTCATGTGACAAAAGTTACCTGAAGAGCACAACATGGAATGCAGCAGAAAAAGCATTTCCCACAAAGGTACACACATATATTTTCCTGCCAGACGTTTATCAATGCAGTAGCCATAAATATTACCCAGTAGGCACAAAACAGTTAAGACACATGGCTGAAAAATTGTTCTGAGGACAGAAAAGGAGATGAATCGTTGCTCTGGCTCAGTACATTACAGAAAGAATAACACCACTTAATTTATCTTCCATAGGTCCAACCCTAACATTGCTAAATTATGGCTGATGAAACCCTTTGAGTCTCAATAATGCAAATGTACCTGAGAAAAGAGAAAACATATTTTCAAGTTGTAACAACATCTAACAATAACTATAAGATATGGTACTTTATTTTCTTTAATCCCAAAACAAATAGAGATTACTACTGAGCAACCTTTCATAGCATAGACACTGTATAGAGTTGCACATCTCATACACACCCAAAACACATCCTCTGGATGGGTGCAGTTCTAAGAACTCTCTATTTCTCTGTCTCTCTGAACTCTGGTCTGACAATTTTCAGTCTCTCCGGACATATAATTCAGTTCAATGTTTCCCTGTGCTCTCTCCAGTTTCGAAACTTGACAGTTCGAAAGTCCACTAAGATCAGTCATGGCATCTAACACAGTCTATCATCTTAGGTACTGAAATGGCTTCCCATCTGAATCTGCTCTTTACCTAAGTGCACCTGGGAAAAACCACCACAGCACCTCAATGTAGTACAACTAGTTTAATGTTCATAAAGAGTTCTCATTTACTAGCAGTGCTCTGGGGCACTGGATCTCAAGCTTCTAATATCAGAGGGAACAAATTATATCAGTATCAAGGGGCAAAGTGGCTATGCTCTCTCAAAGGACAATACTGGTGGATATACTTCAAGATTCTGTCCTAGCTATTTTATTGCTTCCAGATTACAATTTTTCCCTGGCTGCTGAATCATCTCAAATTCAGTGTTTCAACTTGCTGCTACATGAATTTACCTCTTCTATCCAATCTCTATCTACTA
The DNA here is from genome assembly GCA_021901965.1 of Pipa carvalhoi. Classification (NCBI taxonomy): domain Eukaryota; kingdom Metazoa; phylum Chordata; class Amphibia; order Anura; family Pipidae; genus Pipa; species Pipa carvalhoi. The sequence continues at coordinate 15,411 of JAKJJM010003625.1, forward strand.
GTAAGAAGGACTTCACATAGATGATAAAACATCTCTGTTTGGTTGTTGCAGCATGGATTTTTCCAACACATTTTGCACTGTGCCACATAAAAGACTGATACATAAAACAAGAATGCATAGACTGTATAAAATGTATATAAGTGGGTTAGTAACTGACTTATTGATAGAAAACAGGGGGTGGATATTAATACATATATAGAATGGGTTGCTACTACTAGTGGGGTATTATATGGGTCAGTATTGGGCCCTATTCTCTTGAATATATTTATTATTCAGTTTAAGAGATTGTATAGTAAAATTTCAATTTTTGCAGATGACACTAAACTATGTAAAGTATTATAAATGAAGACCGTACCCTAAAACACCAGGATCTGAATAAGTTGAAGATTTGGGCTGAAATTTATAAAATTTGAAATTTTCAAATTTACTGAAATCGAAAATGACATTTTCGATTTGCATAAATAGAAAATCTCATTTTCGATTTTGGAAATCCGGATTTCCAAATCAAAAACGAGATTTTTCGATTTGGAAATCTGGATTTCTGTAGTGCATGCCTATTGAATTTTCCGCCGCTGATTTCATCCGTGACGTCAGCGGCTCCTGATTGGCTAAGCCAAACCAGGAAGCGCTGGGGAGAGATGAGTCTCCCCAGCGGCTGCAGCATTGAGCAGCTAGATGGAACGAGCAGTGCACGCATGGAAGCACCGCTCGTTACAATTAACATGCACTACAGAAATCTGGATTTCGATATCGGAAAATGTCATTCTCCGTATTTCAGAATCGAAAATGCCATTTTCGATTTATGCATATTGAAAATGTCATTTTCGATTTTAGTAAATTTCGCCCTTGGGCTGAGTAGTAATAAATGAGTTTTACATGTAAATGTAAGGTTATGCATATAGGATGGGAAAATACAGGTCAATATTATTTACTACATGGCAAAACAGGCATGAAAAAGGATTCAGGAATTTTAGTTGACCGTAACAGTCAAGCAAATTCTGTCCAGGCAAATAAAATCATGGGGTGCAAAAAAATGGCATAAGATACACATAAAAAACACAGTTTTATCACTTTTAAAATCAACCCACAGACCGCACACGGAAGATTGTGCACAGTTTCACTAGTGCACAAGAAAGAGGTTGAGCATAACCAGGTTCAAAGGCAGGCAACTAAAGTAATAAATGGACTACAGAAAGATTAGATTGAGGCTATTTAGTTTAGAAAAAAAGACAACTAGGGAGTGGCCAAATAACCATGTAAAAATTTATCAAGGGTTAATACAAGACCAAGGACTGTACATATTTCAAGAGGGCATATTTTACATTGAGAGGTAAGTTTTTGCTACAACATAAAAGAGGTTTTTTTTTTTTTTTGTTTTTTACTGTAAGTGCAGTGAGGATATGGATCTGCCTGAGGAAGTTGTCATGGTTTATTTAATAAAAGTTTAAAGGGGCATGGATGTCTTTCTTGAGTGCAAATATATTACACTTCATGGGTACTAGCTTACTGGAGGTGGGTTCTTGATCTAGTAAATTATTCTGATTGCTGTACTGCATTATGAAGGAATATTTGCAGTTGAGGTTGATTGGCTTTAGCCTCATGTTTTTTTTTTTGCTTTACTCTAGATCAGTGGTCGGCAAACTCTATTGAGGAGGGAGCCGTTTCGCTCCCTCCTCCTACTGGACTGCTCAACTGTGGAGCCGGAAAGGGGGCGGAGCGCCGATCCAGATCACATGACTTCCGACGCTTACAATACTAAGCGTCGGAAGACATGGGCGGGTGGGAGGGGCCATACCTCCGGCTCAGAGCCACAATGCGGCACCAAAAGAGCCACATGTGGCTCTAGAGCCAGGGTTTGCCGACCGCTGCTCTAGATCAACATTGCAGGATAAAAGACTGAACTGTATGGACCTGTGTCTTTTTTGGCCTTATAAACTATGTATGTAATAGCCCAGTTGCTGCAGGCTAAGAGACATGGCAGCTACAGAATATTGTTCACCATGCTGCAATAATATAAACTTAATGAAACAAAACAAAATAGATTTATTGATATAATTGTAATTTAATCTGACACAATGATGAAACTGACAAAGCTTATAGCTGTGTTTACAGAAGAATTCAGAGGTATCTTACATCTGTATCTGTTCCATTCAGAGAATATATAGAACAATACTGTAAAAGGTCTCCCTGAGGTAAGACTGCCACATGTATAAGGTGGTTACCCTACACTTGCTACCTCAATAAATAACGGTCAATAGAACCTTATTTAACAAAAATGTTATTTATAGTGCATTTTCATGAATTAGCAACAATCTGCTCAACACAACAATGAAGAATCAAGGTTTTATCTTAAGATCCTCATCCTTACAAAGTTCTTCACTCGAACTAGTTATAAGTATTTATATATACACAAAATTATAGAAGGTGGCCTCAGTTTGCAAAAATGCTGCGAGTCCAAAAGGGTGCAGTCTGTTTCATATAGTAACTATTAAACAAGAACCACATTGTAGGCTATTTCTTTTTCTAGGATCCGATTCATTGCTGCCCAGTAGAGTCCTCCAACCAAAAAAAAAAAAAAAAGAAAGAGAAAGTTGCTTCCTAAGCATCATTTTATCACCTGCAATTAAGAGTCGAAGAATTTTACTTTGACTTAAAAAAAAAAATAAAATAAAAACCCATGGGAAGAGCATATTTTAACTTCAGGATTCATTATTATATAGTCAGATGAAGAAACTGTACAGTGCCCTAATTTGTTGCCTCAGTGGAAATGAAGGATTGGTCTTACTGATATGTCACTCCTTATCAAGGTCATGACGTATATGAGGATATCCACTTTTTCAGCGTTAGGAATTCAGCAAAATGATGCTTTTGACTATGTGGTGATCATATCAAATGAACTAGCCTGACTAGGATCAGTTAATGAAGGATTCCAAGTTAAAAATGGGCAAAACAAACAAAACAATCTAACTGATTGTTACAATATATTTTCCAATATAATTCCATGTAAAGTTTAAAAAATGTTTTTATTGGCAGGATTGGGACATCCTCAGAGCTCTAAACCCCCCTTCAATGTACCTCTGTATCTTAAAAATTGTAACAATGTCATAATATTATATCATGGGTGGCCCTTTACGGTACTGAACAACTTCCGGCATTTACTTAACGCTTACTGGATTGGTTTGGCCTTCCCTATATATAATCAATCTTAGTGAATCATTCTATTGCAGAAGAAGAACAATGAACATTTATACAATATCTATCTGAAAAGACCATACTTTTCTGTGTTGGATTTACAGCTCATTTATGTGTTAACAAAAACTGTATACAGTAGGGATTTAGTATAAAAAAAAATAAAGGCCTTAAGCATCTGCTTTACAAGAATAGCTGAATATCCCTTCACATGTAGATATGTTACTCTCACTTCTGATTCTTAAAACAATTTCGGTAAATATAGGTAAACAAAATGAGCACAAATCATTTTTTGTTTTGTTTTGGGTACAGCAACAGGACAAGATAATATCTAAGACAGTGGAAGAACAGAATAATCTGACAGATAGGAACTCCCAAGCTGTTAACTGATAACAGTACATACACATCCTTCCTTTTACTTTACCAAGGCTCTCAAGAAAACCTTACTTTTACATAGGTTAATCAATTTTGATCTTGGCATCCTGATGAATCTGCCAAATTTCAGTATAGAGCTATGTGCATTTCAGCCATATTAACTTTTTTCACACACCATACATAGAAATTCATTCCTACCAGCGCTCCCGTATGCACCTCTCTAGAGATATTTTGACATTTTCTTGTATTTATATATTCTTTGGTTTATAACCTAATTGAAGCCAGCTGCTCTTGCAGAAAAATGTTAATGGAGCATTTTTAGTTTCACATGCAAACTTCATTCTAAGAATGTAATTATACTAATATAAACTATAAGCACCGGAGTTTTCTTTTAAAAAATAGGACATGCTAATTTTATTTAGTCTAGGTTTATATATTAGCCATATAGGATATGTACATAAATACAATGCACGGAGAGAAACTTTTGCCAGTTATAAGTGCTACTGCTTGCACAAAATCCGATAAATCAAAGTAATACCAAGAGGGAAGATAACATTGTACCTGAGCGTTGTCAGGGATTCCTCTAGAGAAACCATTTTTCATTCACAAAGAATAATTCAAACAGCACGTCTGGCCTATTAGTTGAAAGAGGAGATTTCAGTGCTCAGCAGTCAGGGAGTTAATTCACTGTCTGTATTACTGAGCCTCTAGTGGGCTGTAAGAAAAATGGGTATTTATATAAGTGAACGCTGTAGTAGCAGACTAGGTTGGAATTGTACTTTGAATATAATTACTCTAGAGACCACTATTCAATTCATTCTTCTGATATTTTCTTTTTTCTAAATTTGAATGCTTACAGTCTTCAGCTGCAGGCTTTCTGCTTAAAGGAAAACGCAAATGGACCCATGAGCAGTGCTAGATCAACATTTATAATCCACAAATCCAAAAATGCAATCCTTTAATACCACATCTTACATATATGTAAAACAAAAATCCATAATCTCCGGCTGCTAAAACAGTCTCTCTCAATGATAAAAATACACATAGTTTTTACTAGACTGGCAACAATGAAAGATGCCAGGGCTCATAAAGACTTTTTAAACAACCTCTACTTATAGTCAAGAAGGTGTAATAGTTTGCCTAGTTCTGACATCAATTACATGCACTCCGTCTACTTGTACATGTCTATCATTGCTTTGAAAAGTTGGCAACTTAACAATCTTACCTTTCAAGGCTGACTAGGAATATGAAAACGTTACTGTCTGGCTTCATCTGAACACTCTTTATTGTAATGAATCAAAAGGATTAGCCAGGAACATATTCACAAGATAAGATGCAACATTCACACATATTGTACAATAATCAAGCAGCAGGCTGGTGTTTCAGATTGTAATAGAAAGATCTATTTCTCCCTCTGAGGAAAACATTAAATGAATGTAGCAAGAAGTTTAAAGTCAAGGTAAAACTACAACAATCCTTCATGCACACTGCTTAACTCTTACCTGAAGTCCTCGTCTTCTAAGGATACTGGACTCATCCATGGCTGCATAAACTGGAGCTGCTATTTAGTTCTCCCACAACAGAATAGCCATGCTGTAGATAAGAGTACACTGTACCATGGAATTGAACACGCTAATTCAGATCCAAGCAGCAGCTAAACACTTACATCACAATTTATCTGATTGGAGAGGGGCTGTCAGCTGACCAGCCTTTAGTTATTCACTCCAGCAACTTCGGAGATCATGAATGCATGCAGTACTGTGCTACAAAGCAGCAAGTGGGCTCCGCACACCTCGCTCATTCATCCTGGCAAGAACAGCTATTAGACAGAGGAAATCCTGGGAGTATTGTTAGGTCCAAAACAATACTGCCGGCATCCTGTGCTAACAGCAAACTGCTTCAGGCTTTAGCTATAGGTCAAGAACTTTCTGGGGCAACTGTGAGGTCAAAGCATCTGTATAAATAAGCAATGACACCTCAGTTAAGAAAGCAGAAAGACATATTGGTAAGAATCCTACTGCAGCTGGTCAGTGAAGCAGTGCATTGAAACACTAGCTCATGTCTCACACAAACAGAGGAAGCAAAACAATGCAAAGGTCCGAGTGTTTGTTGTGAGGCTTGGGAGACATCTCTTTTCCTGAGGGGTTAAATCACAACCTCCTTAAAACAATACACACACAAAAAAAAAATCAGACATTTATCACTTTGATTAAATAAAGTTGGATGACCCCTTGTATTTTTTTTTTCAGAAAATCAAATCTAAAAATGAGCGGTAGGTTGAAGGATAACTTAATCTTTATTTTAGCCAATGAGAGCTAGACTATGATTCCAATCATATGCAATTTCACAGTCTGCCTCTGCTTGTTCTCTGTGCTCATTCTCATTTCAATTCAGTGTGACCACGGAATGAATTTTAAGTATTTGCCTTGCCCATACGCTTCACAGAAAGAATAAAAATCATAACGTGCTAATGAAGTAAACATTAGTGCAGCTGGGCATATACACAGCACAGGGATAAAAAGGCACTGGGTTCCACACTGCCCCCTTCAGTTGCACCCCATTACTTGCTCTTTATACAACAACTGAATGCAAAGCACTAATCCTACATACATTTTTTCATTTGATTACTGCAATTTTACACTGAGTTGAGTTTATCCCATTTTGTTCCTTAGTTTTATGCTGATCCATGTAAGCACAGATTGTCAATGATCCTCGTTTATAGACAACAGGTAGCCACTATGCTGGGAGTCTCCTGAGAAATTCCAAACAGCTCATTTTCTTTATATCAAAGTTAGTATTTTGATCAGGTGTATTATATTAGGGATTACTAATCTGCAGGAATGTGATGTGACATTGATCAATTGTCCCTGCTTTTTTTGTAGCCAATTATCCTTTTTACCTTGGAACACATTTCTTTTATCAACAGTTGCTCCTTTAACCAGCTAAACCAATCACTAAAATAAAAATACAGCTGCTAATTTCCACAGGTATCGATCTTCTTTGCCCAACGATCATCTCTGACCGATTATAATTTTGGCAGCAGAAACATTAGAGCAGAAATATAGTCCTGCCAAATTTAACCAATCCCATTGTTTTCTCACTTAATATTAAGAAAAGTTAAGCGTAAGGCTAAGCTAGCAACTTGGTTTACAAGTACCACCGCATCCCTTTCCATAAGAGTTTCATTTAGTTTTACATCCCTCCCCACAAGATGTATGATGACAGCAAACTTTTAGCCCCAATTACTAGCTGCCTAGTCATTTAATATGTCCAATTCAGCTTGTAACTTCTTAAGAAGTAGGATTCTATATCATTTATACAAAAGTAAACAATAACGGACCTAAAACAGAGCCCTGGGATACACCACTTACAGCAAGGGACTACACCAAGTAGCAATCATTGTCCATAACCCTCTGGAAATGGCCTTGTAGCCAGTTTCAGTCCATTTGCAAACTGCATTTTCTAAACCAATGGACTGTAGTTTATATAGGCATTTGTGTGGAACAGTGTGAAAAGCATTAGCAAAATCCAAACATATTATATCCACAGCCACTCCTCTATCCAAGTTTCAACTTATCTTCTTATAAAATGAGAGAAGCTTGGTTGACACCATCTGTCTTTCAAAAATTTCATTCTATCACTATTCACACATTTGTCTGTCACATACTCCTATATATGATCCTCCACAATTTTTTGTCCATTTGCTGAACTGGCAATGCCATATATTCCCATAATTTCAGGGTAAATAAAATCTTCCATTACCACAAATGTACCATCTTATATGTCCTTACAATTTGTGTAAAGAGCCAAACATTTATTTTTAATTTGAGGAGGTCTATAACAACTACCACTGGTTAACAAATTTGTATTTATTTCTACTCATAATGTTTATCATATACACCATCCATTAAGTCACACTCATTGTTAACTCACTTCTAACATACAGATAAACCAAACCTTTCTATTTGTCCTACCCCTACAGAACAGCATATAGCCATTTATATTAACTTATTTTTGGATTCAGCTAAGTGGTGAATATTCTAGAAATGGGGAGCAAAATGACAAAATATTTCTTTCGATAAGCAAATAGCAATATGTCAAAAAGGGACTGGCATCAAACTGTAATCTTAAAAACCTGGGCTGACCAAATCCTACATTCAGTGTATCACTATTAAAAAAAAAAAAAACCCTGAAACTATTTTTATATTTGCTACCCCTGAACTAGGTTGTTTGTATATGACTCTAATGCTATGACAGTAAGGACCGATTTGCACCATCAAGTGAATCTTGTACTTCTGTAACAAATCTGCCTTGGCTAATATAAAATAATGTATGATAATCTGGAATATGATTTGGTAATGCACAAATGGCTGAGAATTTCCCCTTCTAAATGTTGATTCCTTATTGTATATGTAGCTCTACCAATGTCGGGAGACTATGGGGAGGAGATGTTTGTCTTCTGTGTTCTGAGTCACAGGAACCCCACAATAAAAATGTGTGGGGGTAACGGAACCAATAAATGAAAGTGGAATCTCATCAACAGCATCAAGATGGGGTAACAATGTGGCACAATTAGAATGAATCTAAAAGACTCCTGTTTGTTGTAGAAAAAACAGGTTGCTCAAAAATGGGTTAAGCACTCTCTTGTTTTCAGGGCTCCATAAAAACAAGCAGTGAATCTGATATGAGAGCGACAATTATTCCTAACACAAGAAACAGACGTCCGTTTGCGCGAAGGTTAACAAAACAGATGCCAGAATGGGAATTATTACCTTTCATGCCCATAAATGTTCCGACAGGGCAACACAGAGCTTGTTCAGAAAAACAAAGTAAGAATATATTAAAATGATTAAAATGTTGCCATCCGAGCACAAAACTAAAGTGCATACTAGCAAATCAAGTAGAAGTATGACAATTCTCCCATGTACCCATAGCCAGGAAAAAGACATTTATATCTTCAATATGAAAATTCTTTAGTTCCCTAGGCAGACAGAGATCAAACTACTGATACTGTAGGTATGCTCTGTATGTGATGTGACTGAAAACTCTCCAGTGATTAATTAACAAAGTTGTCACTGATCTCAATCACTTTCCCACCACTGCAAAACAACATGACAAAGAGGTTTTAATCAACATTTCATTTAATGAGCTTGTTCTCCTTGCAAAAAGCTCATTCCATTAGACAAAGTGATAGAGATGTCTGTTTCAAAAGAGGTGCACAGCAGCTATACTAAACTAGTCCATACACTGTGTCAGTAGCAAACATTGTGTCTTGCTGCAACAAACTAGATAGATGCAAAGACAATTTCACATTGTTGTACTCATCAACAGGTTGCTCTACTTGCTAAACAGTCATGTAGCATACATTATTGTCTAGTTTGAAATAGATTACATGATAACCCAACATACAAATCTAAGGATCAAACAATGTCGTTCCTGCTTTAATCAGTTACTAAATTAGAAGGCAACGTAGATCAAAACTAAGGTCAACAGCTCCTCCCTTTCAAAGTTGGAAAAGTATAAAAGTCAGATGCTGAAGGATAGAAAAGGAACTTATTTAGATGCACGCTGCAGACTCAGGCTGGTTTTATGCAGCATGCACATAAGCTATCAATTAGCCATGAATAGGTGTTATCCATCTGGATAATAGCTTGTGCTGTGACATAGTACTTTTGTATGTATATAAGATAACATCACAATACAAGAGCTAAAAGTCACTTAAAGGAACATTAACAAGAAAATGTGAAACATTCTTATTTACTTTGACAAGCCACTAATTCCAACCCAGCAACTGTAACATGTTTTATTTTAGTGAGTGTTCTGACCTTTTCTTGCTGCAGACATCTTAATATTATTATTGTAAAAAAAAAAAATAATATATATATATTTTTTTTTATTATTTATTTATAGTAAGGGATTGCTCACCCTGAGTTAGGGATTTTCAATAACACACGCACAGTCCTTGGTTAAAAAACAAAATTAACAGTCCCGTTTAATAACTTGCACAGGTAATTCCCAAAAGAGAATTTTAACAGGTAACAAATATCAAGCTTTCTTCAGACATTAAGCAGCGCTTATAAACAGTATGCTTTTCTTCAGCACAATCTCTGACAATAAGCATAACTTATAAACAGTATATAGTTGGATCTCACCCAGATTCCAGTAGTTCTTTTAAATATAACCTTTTCCTTCAGTACCCCACAGGTATTTCTCCAACCTGTTGCTGGCTTCTCTCACACTCACATAACACATACTGTGTCAAAACCAATCACCTTACAGGGCCAGACTTTCACAGGACTCCTTCCTGTAATATCTTCACTTTCTCAGTATGCCAACTATAACGATAACCAGGACAACCTCAATCCTAGGGCACACCTAGAGGTCTCCCACCCCCAGGTACCCTTTACAACAACCACCGTCTTGGTGGAACCTTTCCTCCAGCAGGAGAATGAACACACTATTACTAACATGGAAATCTCTCTATAAAGTTCCCTTAATTACTGATACATGCTCACCTGAGCCACAGGTGAGATTTCTAAATTAACCCTTTTGTTACTGGATGCTGTTTTCTCTA
>JAKJJM010003626.1:0-12677 GCA_021901965.1 Pipa carvalhoi
TGACGATTTGCCAGGGGTCACCTAAGACCATCGGAAATATAGTGTTTGAATGGGGTCGCCCAATAATAATTAATGAATGGGGGTCACCAAATCACAGGGAATTGGACTAAAGGGGTCGCGGCAGTAAAAAGGTTGAGAACCACTGGTCTATAGTTTGTTAAAGAACCCAAACAATACATATTAATGAGGTATGCCAAAAATCCCCAACTGATAAAGGGTGGATAAAACCAACAATGAGGAAAAAAACACAAAAATCAAGAATACAGTGTAGGAGATGACATTTTTTACAAGAATACCTGTCATGTTAATCTAAAAGCCTATATACTGTGTACATAAGGACAGACACAAACTACGTATAACTAATAACTGTTATATGTAGTATGTGTCTATAAACCACATAATATGTAGAAGACATGGAAATTAATATATATGTGTTTTATACATACTTTTCATTAAAGAAAAAAACTTTTTCCAAAAAACTGCATCACATTTGCCCTTTCCAGCATAAAAGAGAATTATCCTGAATAACTCAGCATTTGTCAGAGTTCTGTTAATATCTTGCTGTGTGGAATATTTAAAACATGAAAGAAATCAGTGGCCTTTTTTTTTTTTTTTTTGCTTGAATGTAAACATAAAATGACCTTGCAAACGTGTACTTTATAATCTACAACACTGCTCATTTGGTAACTTATAAATACACAGGAATGTGATGATAAAGAAAAAAAAATAAGTTTTCATCTAAAGTTAACCCAGCATCTTCAACAGCTGTGTGAATATTAAAGGAGAAGGGGGTATTGCATATTTCAAAGCAGAACTGTTGAAGTAACAATAAGAAAGTGGGATGACAAGAAATGTGCGCCAAGTGTTTGAACTTCATAACTATAAACCCCAAGCAGTGTAGTGGACAGGATTTTTTTTTTCCAAGTTGTACTGGTGCCTGAATGTGCTCGATAGCAGATGTTTGGTCTCTGTAAGCAGATAATTGTCCTGCTTTTAAGGTTGGCCTGACCTGTATGAATAGTATTATGTACAGTGCTATAGTAATAACAAATGGCCGCAGTTCTTTTTCTTCTCTGAATGCCCAACCACGCTTCCTTTTATGCACATCATTACTTCAGTGCAGTCATAGGCCCATACATTTTCTGCAGCTAACAGCATGGCAGCCATATTGTCATAATTTATAGGAGAGGAGTTCAAAGTTTTAATAATATTTGGATAATATCATTGCCAGAATGTCTTTGCACTGTGATGGATAGGAAGGAAGTGGGTCCATTTGAATTCTGAGCATGATGCAGAGAAAAACAACCTTTATGGAAGTCATCGCCGGCTAGTTTGCTTGTGATTTATAGAGATGTGCATGAAGGATCATAAACAGCAGAAGCATTGTACCAGGATGAGCAGTCTTGGTATGTTCACTTGGTAATGCACATAATTAAATCACAGGCAATTCAAAAATGGTTTGAATAAACCTTTAGCATATAACACATTAATAGATCACCATAAATTCCCCATATAAGATAGCATTTGCCTAGATATTTATGTTCATACTCTACACTCAAGTGGATCTCTGAGTTTCTGGCTCCCATTGCCGGCCTAATAATTTGTATATGCTAACTGCACCTCTGGGTATCTTTATTTGACTAGCCAATCTGTTTCAGAATATTCCTGCCAGCTTTCTAAGTCTATGATTATAAGTCAAAGCTGTTAGTCAAGTCAAAATACCATTTTCTCTTTATTTTCTGCAGAAAATGACACTGGGGTATACGGCTGTGCTATATATTTTAAACCAGGGATTACAAACTCATTCTCACAGAGTTCCACATCATCCTTGTGGTTGCTTTCAAAGGGCTGAATGTAATTGTAAAACTATATAAATGTAACTAAAATGTAAGCTGTTAGGGCTCCAGTAGGAAGGAAATTTCCTCTAATTGATAAACACCAATTATTATAATAATTACCAATTATTGAGGTGCAGACTCTCTGCCTGTTTGCTTGCAGCTTGCCTGCCAGAGTCTATGATGATGCCAATGTCCACAGTCTTCTGGGGGTTCCTGCCTCTGCATTGCTTCCTCCCTCCTTCTCACTTCTCTCTCACTCCAATCCCAGGCTACCAGGCTCCAATTTTGAAGCCCATACCTGTGCGGCGCTCTGACATCATCACTTAAGGCTGAATCAACTGATGGCTCAATGTTGCTGAGAGCTGCCACTGAGTGAATTGGGGGTGGAATACTGGAACTCCTGGCAAACTTTGAACTCTTGCTGCTGTAGCACTAAATTCAATAAACTTATTTAGGTTAATATGCAGCAGACATCGTGGGCTACATAAATGAAGGCAGCGGGCCAGATTCGGTCTGGTTTTCATTGCCGTATGACACTTTTGTATTTTGCCAGTTCTTTTGCGTAAAATCTTAAAAATAATTTCTATGTTGACACATGGGTGAAATTTGTCTGTAACTACTGCCCTAAAATGGCAGTATTTTGGTTAGGGAAACATCTACATAAGTGAAACTTACTAAAGTCGAAAACCATTTTTTTAACTTTTTCATCCATATTTAGCCACGAAAATGAGAATTTCTTCACCATACAGAAGATATCCATCTCTGAAAGACTGGGGGATCATGGAAAAGTACTATCCCAAAAAGAAACAATATGGATCTCTGACCTCAAAACACTAAAACCAGAGGGACTAAATAGAGACATAGAGCTATGGTTTTTTAGAGTCACATGCAGGTGTAATTAATGCCCCATAATAGGTTCCCCTGACCACTTGCCAGCATTTCTGTGTCTATACTTGCCTTGTGACATATGTGCTCTTAGGAGCTAGTGTACCCTTCTTATTATCCATTCAATCATGTTCTTACCATACAAAGTTGGATTATTTTATTATGTCATGTTTTATGATTCTTATATATATAGTAGGATAGAGAGGTCATGTTAGTCCACAGATGCAAAAAAATGAGTATTGTAGTACAAAGAGGAGGTCCTTCCTCTTCCCTCTCTAAATTCCAAATGCCAGTATCTAATGATGTGGCTCTCACACATTAGAAACTTACGGTTCTTCATTGCAAGGGCCGGCTGCTGAACTAAAATCCCCTATGCACTGTACATCAATACTATGTACCCTAAACACCAGTAACAGTTTTAACTTATATATGAGTGTAGAATCAGAACATAATAAAATTGTAAGCTTATGTACATAATGATGACCATGATGACGTCACTTCTGGTCATATTAGTGGTCTTTTTAAACAAATTGATTGTCCTGTTCAGTAATACTCCCTGAGGAAGCCCTGAATAGAGGGTGAAATGCGTTGGAACTACCTGCACTTTTGTGCTTTTATATGCCTGAACATTTTACATCTAAATGTGAGTGTATCCACTTTCTTTTGAATTCAGTTGTTAAAAAAACATCTACACTATTGTGATACTATTTTCCCACAAACCAGAAGCTGCAGATTTTCCTCATGACACTCAGAGATTTTCTTGAAAGCAGAAGAACAAGATTTATTATGTAAGTGCATATTGTATCTATTTCAGCACTTAGCTTGTGTGGACATACAGCACTATTTATGCTTTTTCTCATTTTAAAGGGGCAATGCAATCCTTTTAACTTTTTGGGGGAAGCTATGTGACTAAGAGCAATGTCAGACTGTGGTTTGCCAAACACCTTTTTCAAGTGCGCAAACCACATAAAAATGCTTCCCAGCCTCAGCTCCATAGCTGACAAGAGCTTTCTGTTTTGTAAGTAGCCATTTTACCTAGGTAGATCACATGGGCCTTTTTCTTCTGGTAAAACCTAAGCTCACAAATTAGGTAGGCATTGCGAAGACAAAAGAATGGTGGCTTTGAGGAAGGTTGGTGGGAGGTTTTAAGTGGCAAACTGCATAATCTTACACTGTCATATAAAAAAAAAAAGAATAATAAAATAGCTCTATTTAAGATTGTGCAAACAATGAATGTGATTATGGGATAAAGGGATAATTTTATATCTCTATTTTACTTTGGAAAAGATACACCAGTTAACAATGCTAATGTGAGCCAAAGCTAGCAGGAGTGAAAGTGTAGTGGTCCATTCCTGTTGTACCTTTCCCTATTACGTTTTATTAAAATCTGCGTGAGTGTGTCTGCACATAGAGGTTAGGTACAGGAGAAGATTGCTGAGCCCTATTCCCAGCAGTAGTGTTCAGTAATGATTGTGTGGCCACCATCTAAGGCTGGATACACACAGAATGATTTGTTTGCTGGCATATTAGCAGACAATTGTTTGGTGTGTACAGGGCAAAATAACCATTCTGATTGCTAAAGATTTGAAAGTTTATCTATTAATGTGCAAATTTGACAGTCAAAGTGAAATTGCACCACTTTGGGTTGCTACACAGGAACACGGTATTCAGAGCTCCTTGTTCACATAGTGGCACATTCCCTTACCAAATAAGAGAATGGCGATGAATGTGATTCTTGCGGAGTGATTCGAATTCCACCAGTGAAATTCTGTCATATCATCCTCAGAATTTGTAACTAACTGTGAATATTACATCCCTTTCTATGTCACCATATTTTTAGTTCATGTTGTCACTTGGTTGCAAACTTTATTGTCACTTTTGAATGAACAGTCATGTTACGTCAATCAGGAGCCCTGTCATCAGCCTTCTCCTTCGCCACTTTGATTTTGCAAAGTCAAGCTGGCAAATTCAGAGTAGTATGCCTTGCCGAATTAGGCACTTCAACGCACTCTAACACATGGTAAATTGGTGCAATAATGCAAAGGGCTGCGTAATGCTGCGACCAACGTAAGCATCTTAGGGCAAAATTTAATAAAATCGAAAAAAATCCTGAAATTGAAAAAAATCGGCCGCAATGTTGCGATATCGAAACAAATTGGCTGCAATTTTCTAAAATTTTGCACAAATCAAAAAAAGCGGCCGATTTTTTTTTCAATTTTTGTAAATTTCGCCCTTAATCGGTTGCAAATTTGTCACATCGCAGAGTATGATGAATAAGCAGAGAAGGAAAAGTGGCCAATAAATGTGAAATCGGACCTTTTCAACACTGTTCTGACTATCCTGAATAAGCGCTTTAGTAGTGACAAGGCAGCATACTTCTAATGAGTGATTTGCAAATATCAGCAGAACTTGGCTACAACATGTGTCCAAATTTTCAGATGATCTATTCATTCAGTCATTAGATTAAAGATCTTGGTGTTTTTAGGATGATCCATACTCACAGTTGTACATTACACTTTAGTTCCCTTTCAAATCTGGAAGCATTTTATAGAAAGCCAAAGCAATATGGTATTTCTCCATGTATGGAGTAAGGTAGGCCACGGAACTATTGAAATGATATGTACAATATACTAATTAGAAAATGTATTAATGTATGACAATACAGTATTCTGCTAACTGGGATTAAGGCCAGGGACACAATGACATATAGGTGCGTGTCATTTTAAAAAAAGTGTGCGTTGCAAATACACAGATACATTTCACTGGTGTATTTTAGGACACGTTTTTACATATAAATAATAGCACTTACGCATCACTTTTCTTCCATGTGTCACTGTTATTGTTCAATTTCTATTGCTACTAATCCTGTGGCATTGTTCATATTGCGCTTCATATGCTCGAAAAAACACGACATGAAGCGTCCCGGCACATGTTCCTCACTATGAAATGTAAGTGTGATATTGTACGTGCAACAGTTATTACTTTCAATAGTTTTTCGCGACTCTTTTTTTCAGCGTTTTTTTTTTCTCGACGTGTTTTTTTAAAGAAACGACGCACACCTATAGTCCATTGTGACCCTGGCCTGAGAGAATTACTTTTCTATTGCTGTATTTGACACAAACTGTATACTGTAATGTTCTGTGTACTCTACACAGACATTAACTCTAACATCTGTTGCATTTAGAAAATAATATTAGCATGAATGGGTTATCTCTGCCTGGACTCAGATTTCCACAATCTGGAGTGATCCTGAAACTGTATACGCATTTTGTTCAACAACACTTAATTTATCCTATTCTGCCATAACCCCGCACCCAAAAAAATATGCTATCTTTCTTCTTTGAAAAATAAAGAATATTCAGACTGGAAAACAAAAAAATGAAACTAATTTGCATTTATAGCATTATTAGTAATCCTTTCTCAAATGTAATATTAATGATAGACGGTGTGTTAAATATTTAGCAGGAAAACCAGAAAAACAAACTGCCTAATAGAATACTCTAACAGAATCCTCCCCTGTTTACTTTCACTTGGCTCACTCCAGCAAGCAGCAAGGAAGCCTGCTTTCCATGCAGATGTCAAAGAGATTTATCAGACAAACTTGTTATACAACCCTACTTTGATAACATCCTTTGAAGTCCAAAGATGAAAGATAATAGGAACTACATCACTTTAATCCAAAAATTGTGTTGAAAGGAAGTTTCATATCATCACTACTGGGGGCATGTTTCACTATACATAGTATTTGCAGGCATTATTAATCAATATTTAGACAAGATTGCATGCCATTTAATGCCCTATACAGCAAATAGTGCATTTAGACATGGGTTATTGCTCAGATAAAATGATTTGCCATTTAAGATTGACAAATCTGTGTGCCAGATTGGCATGGAAAAATACCAGTATAAATTTTACAGTTGATGTTAAATTCCTGATTTGTATTGATTTGTGTTTGTTTTTCCTCTTTGCTGGTTGCAGTCATCTTTATCTGTTAAGTCAGGGGTCGGTAAAGTGCGGCTCGCGGTGCACTCACTAGCCCCGCCCCGTATCCCTGCCCATGACTTTCGACGCTCCTGACTGGACGTCGGCAGGTCATGGGATTGGGAGCGTTTACTCCTCCCCCTTTGTGGCTCTTTAGGAAAGAGCCGCAGGGGGAGTGATATGGCTCCCTCCAGGAAACACCTTGCAGACCACTGTGTTAAGTAAACAAACTCACACTCATTTCATTTTTTTCTATAGAACTTTTTAGACAATACCTATTCATGAAGCACCCCAGAAAGTCCAATGTAAAAAGATGGTTGCAACCAGAAAGGAAAAAAAATAACACAAAGTATTAAAAATGAGGAATTCAACTTCATAGAAGACAAGTAGTGCATTGGAATAACAATCACACCTATTCATATAACTATATTTTGGAATTAATGGTTGCAAATAACTTGTCTCCTATATCTGGTGGGAGTGTGTATGTTAAACTACATAGACTAGTAGATTTTAGAGAAGGGTGCATTGATTAATTGACGAACTGGTATGTATTTTCACCAGGAGATGATATTCACATGTAGAACATTTGTAGAGGCTTTATAGATTGTTATAGCTAATTTTTTAAATGTATTATAAGTTATTTATTTTGTCTGGAGAGAATAACATATAATAGGTATATTCTCATCCATGCACAAATTATTCTTCAAAGCCTTGTTAACTTTTGCTTTGTGAGATATGTTATACTGATTATTAACTTTCCACTCTTTAGCCAAATTATCATGCTAAGATTAACCACAATCCTAACATTTGGAGGTATTTTTACTAAAGGATGAAATATATTGAAAAGCATTTGGCTCCAGTAATGTTAACTATTTAGCACATTCTAAACATTTTGTCCACCTATTATTTTCTTGCATCTTTTGCCTATTTTTTTTTTTTTTAATTTTCAATACTACTGGATTTTTTTAGTGACTTGTCAAATGTACAGAAAACATAAAGTTATTTTTTATTACATTTTTTTCAATCCAAATTTTTTTTCTTACTATTTTGTGAATGCCTGGAAAAATAGAAAGAAATTTGGGGAAAAAAAGGGAAACTAAAGAGAAAAACAGCAGGTGAGTCTCTTAAATAAATATGACCCTTAAAACTTTTTTTCAAATGTAGGAGAAAACTTGTTTTCCTAACACAGAATTTGTACCATTTACAGTTTTTGGAATTCAAATGATCAGCATAATTTATTATTAAGCTATGATTTAATATAATATAATAATTTAGGATTAGCTAAGTTAGGAGTTATGTTACTTAGGGCGGTATTTACTAAACTCAAATATCTTTTTCCTGCTTGATCGATATCGGCGGTACTGATATCAATATTGATATTTTTTATATCGATATTGCAATTTATTAAGACCTATCTAACTTATTTATTCATTAAAAAGTATTTGCCTGATTGATGGTGGCGAAAACCCATTATTACCTATGGAGATGGGTCACTAAAAATCAGTGATATTGATCAAAAAGAGCTCCACTAACAATTGTGTAAATTGTAACAGTATCAACGCATTGATATTTATTGATATCACTAAATTTTATTTGGCTTTGCATAAATTACAGAAAAACATAAATGCTGAAGAAAAAAGGGTGAAAATGGAAAAATGGACCAAATTGCAGGGAATGACTTTAGTAAATACCCCGCTAAGTATTCAGAAACATGTAAAAAAAAATTATGTGTATTATACATCTGGTGTAGGGGTAGGCAACCCACGGCTCTTCAGCCTTCTTGTTGTGGTTCCCTTCAGCCTTGATTGACAAAAGATTAAAAAAAAGTAACGGTTATTTATCAATTTAGTTTTTATTTATGTATTAGTTTCTTTTTCTTTTCTTCTGTTTGTTGTATTCTGTTGCTGCAACTGGTAAAATTAAAAAAATGATAACTTTTAAAAGTTTCTAGGCTGTGCTATGTTTTGTGGCTCCAGACTATTTTTCTTTAGTGGAAGAGGGGGCAAAATGGCTTGTTTGAAAGTAAAGGTTGCTGACCCCTGGCCTAGTATATTATATACTACTATATTGGTATACTAGACATCTTTACTGTTAGGTGCTTTTCCACAGTGGCAGAGACCTAGAACATCTCTCCGTTGACTTTTTTTCAATTCTGAAAGAATAATTGTTTTTGAGAGGTTAAACACCTATGACAATGGGTTCAAGCAGTACGTTCACAAATGCAACCAACGTCAAAAGGAAGGTATTCTAAAGGTGAAATTTACTAAAAGTCAAAAATGATTTTTTTCAAACGCAGTCATTGTTTTCAATGAAACTGCTGCACATATTCTTTATAAGTGTATCTTAAGTTGAAATGTATAACAAATATTTTCATTTTGGTGTCACTGTCCCTTGAAGACATTATAGCCTGCTATAGATGACTTATGAATTAATAACTCTTCAGAACCCTTTTGAAATGAATCTGCATGGTTATATCTTTTATGGGAACAAGGGTATGTTTAAAGAGACTGTGTAAGAGATGGATATTTGTATCTGCTACTTTTAACTTTCACAAATATCTTTTTAATTTTCCCTGCAGGCTATATCACACATGGTTGCAAAAATGAGCTTGGTTATGCCTAATGAAACTAATTGAAACCACCTATAAACCTCTGTGAGAAATAAGGTTATGGGCTAAGGTCTTAAAGGTACATTTTAAGTAGATTAATGCTGCAAAAAATTATTTTCTTTATTTTAAGAACAATTATTATGCTGTTTTGTGCTTTCATAGGGTGTTATTTGCCTGATGCTTCTTTACCAGTCTTGCAGTCCTGTCTCATTTTATGACAGAGCTACAGCCTACAGAATGATAGCATATTGCAGGCTGTTGTGCCATAACTAAATCACTGTATTATAATAGCTGACTGGTGAGATTATTGGCATAGTGCTTGATATAAAAGATATGTGCAAGACTGAAGATTTTGAGATGTTGATATTCCTTTCACTGGTCCTATATGTAGCCAGGCTGAAGTTCTAACATATATAGAATAGTAACATTAGGGGTCACCATGCTTGTTACTGCAATCAAGGCCTGAAGCCCCAGGGGTTTGATCAAACTGTCAAGACTGCTGCTTCCACCACAAGTCATCTGCAACTGCTTCCCAAAAGCCAGCTTCTGCACCAGCGCCCCATCTTGATAAAGGAACTTTATTCAGCCCAAGAGCGAGAGAGAGGGCAGAGCTGTGGGGGGCCCTGGTACCAATCCTGTACTGGAACTCAGGTAAAGCTCTGTATGCTACTGTACACATCATTCTGTGCAAAAATGGATATTGGCATCTCACCCTCCCCACATAAACGAGGACACACATGCACACAGAGCTGACATATCTGCTCACCATGACCATATATATTCATCATAGAAACAAAGGGTAACATTTTTAGTTCCTTAAGGCCTTAAATATTTTAACACAGCAAGTGTTAGGATTATTTATACATGGAGATTTTTTAGCTGTTACTTTTATTTAGTTATAAGTGGTTAGGTACTTTGTAGCTTACTACTTGTTGCAAGCTACAAAATAAAATACATGTCTTTCCTGTAGGGTACCTGCACTTTAACTTGTAGTTCTTGTGATTTGCCTCACAAACAACGATGGACTGACTTTTAAAATCACTATCGATATTGTCTCATAAATTAACGATAACCCCAAACCCCCGCCACCACATCAGCAAGTATAAGATTTATTTACTGTGTAAGTTTGATTAGAGCAGGTTATTCATACAAATAATTCTAGCTTCAATATACATAAAAATATTATAATGCACAATACACTTATGCAGGCATGCTTTTAAAAAAAGCCACTCTGCACGCAGTCATTAAGGGGAGATAAATCTTTGGACCGGCATGCTAAATGCCAACCAACCCATGCTTAGCTAAATAGTGCAACTGTCACAGTCATAGGCCAGTGGGACTCTGGGGCAGGCTGCTTAAAGGCAGTTTTTAGGTGAAAAGTGTGTGAGGCAAACTGCTTGGTTTCACATTGCTCTAAAGTTCTTCAGATTTCTTAAATTAATATTCAAAATATAGTTTTCTGCCTTTCTGCTGATGCCGCTAAATATGCTACAGATAGGAGAGGGGTGGGTGAAGTGCAACTACACTGCACCAATTACCATATTTTTATGATGCACTTTAAAAACTGCATTTACTCTGCATCATTTTTTTGTTCTAATTTGCATACAACATATTAGTGTGTCTCATGGTCTAAAAATGAGATATGTTTTATTAGATACTGTCATTCATCTACAAATAACCAAGTATCTTTGCCCATATGCTATTTTACCTATGTTTATCCATGTAAATTTTACAGTGTTGTTTCTGATGGTGGAGTTAATATATGTTATGATTTGCCATTGGTGGAAATGGCTTAAAATGTGTTTTTGTTTGAGCCGCATGACAGTTCAAACATTTCAAACATCTTAATGTGTCTAGATTTTTTTTACATAAATCAGAATGAATGGTACAAAGTCTGAACAATTAAAATACAGCATTTGTTGGAGTTTACATTTCCTACTCTGGGGAATGCCTTATTTGAAAACTCCTAATTATTCACCTCCACTCTGGCTCAGTTCAAAGCCTGTCCTTATTCTGGATACAGAGAATTGTTTAGTCCTATAAAAGAGAAAGAAATATTGTGTAATGGGGTGAGACACTTCTTTGGAATTTAGATCCCTATCCTAGGTAATGAGTTTAATGACCTACAAGTCAAAATATGAGGTCACTCATTTTGCTAAGAAGCCCTAAATTATGGATAAACAAGCAGTCTCTCTAGGATTATTATTATCTATTTTACTTTCATGTTTACTAAAATTATCTAATTTTTACACATTATCTACAAATCTAATTTATATGACAAAGACTATTATTATCTATATGACTGACTGAGCCAATGGTCCTAAGGCAGGGTTCACACGAGCGTATGATGCGCAGTGTATAAACGTTGCGCATCATACGCTCGTGTGAAATAAAAATACAGCCCCGTGCTTCCCTATTATACTTACCTTGTTCCGGCCAGACAAGCGTTTCACGCATGCGCATGCTGACTGTCGCATTTTTGCCAGCGTACGGGCCGGAACAAGGTAAGTATATGGGGCAGAGAAGCGCTGCTTTACGCGAGCATATGATGCGCAGTGTTTATACGCTGCGCATCATGCGCTCATGTGAACCCAGCCTAAAGGAAATTATTTGGGTTTCTGTCCAAAGATGCTTCTGATGCTTCTCACCTGTAATTCCTAATTCATTAGCATTTTTTGAATTGTTCTGCTTTTATAGGAAGCTCCAACATGCCCAGTGGAGAATAATCCCTATTATATAAATTCAAGCAACTTGATCCAACTAGAGGAAATAGAGACGCAGGGCCACACTCCGGTAGGTCCGAATTTCACTGTTGAATTCATTTTTGCAAACATTTTGCAAACATTTTAGGCGCGTCATGGAAATTGTCGCGGACGCGCTTCAATATGCTCGGAAAAAACTCTGCAATATATTAATTCGCCACCGATTCGGATGACTACTCAACTAATTTGGCGATTATGATAGTCTCAAGCTGTTCACATAATTTAACGTGCGCGTGCACATGTCATTGTAATATTAAATAAATTGTGAATATTTGCTCAGAATTAACCTTTTTCACTTCACCACTTTAGTACCTCTTTGACTAAAGTCAGATAATAACCTCACTACAATTTCTGTCGCATACTATAAAGACAGAAATTCGCTTCTCTTCTTTATCTACAAGCTGCGAATATTTTTGGCAAACAAAGCAGACAGCGACAATTGCTGACGCATGTGTAGTGTGGTGGAGTCAGTCAGGTAGTGGGATGAGAAGTCATGTGGAGTGAATTTGACAAGGGAAGGGCAGTGACGTCAGTCTCATCATCACAATAGATGTATTCTGTGAATATTCTATCTAGTTCTATGTCACCTTGTCCCTAAGTCAT
>JAKJJM010003656.1:0-15212 GCA_021901965.1 Pipa carvalhoi
CCACTCTATCCTAACTTTTTATATATATATATATATATATATATATATATATATATATACACACACACTTGTTGAGTTCCCCTTATCTGGTGAGAGTTGTGTGTTATATTTTTGTCTTACAGCAACTTCTTGTTTCCACTGATGCCATATTTTTCCTGGAGTGTTTGCAGTTTCCTGTACACTGCTGCAGGATATACAAACTGACCACAGACTTTATGGGAAAGGGACAACTTATCTACCATCATACTATTTATTATACATATTCATGTGTCCATGGTTAGATATGCGTAGGCAGCCAGGAACAGAAAAAACTCATTTGCTTCACTTTTTTAAAGCAGAAGTGAACAGAGCAAGCAACATTTGTTTGGTTTTAGTGCTCAAAATTCATTGGAGAAAGTCACTAAAATGGAAAAATTTCTGCAGCAGACTTAACAAACAAAGGGAAAAAAAAACAACAGGACATTTTAGAAAACTTGTATTTACATTTTTTACATTTTGTATAACAGTAATTAAAATAGAAGCATATTTATAGTTTTTTACATTTTCCACAGCAGGGATATAAAATTTATGGCCTTCTCCAGATTTGAACTATAATTACTTGCATCCACACAAAGGATACTGGGAGTGTTTAAATAGAACAACTAGACAGTCACAAAATATTTACAAAATATTCCATACACAGGCCAGAAGAGAAAGTGATGACCTCTTTGAACAATTTATTTGTAGAATTAACCTTGTGTGATGGTGGAATTGCTAGAATTCTAGCTGAATGGATGGTTTCTCTTTATAATGTCATTTTAAATGTTTCTTTCAAGGTAGAGTTCTTGTATCTATTTTCTATAAGTTTGGCAGCAAATTACTTCGCTCCTTTCTTTATAGAAATATGTTTCCCAATTTTTACTTCATGCTATTATTTCTGTAGCTCTCTACCACGCTGATGGTTAATTTCTGCAATGTATAAATGAAATTCTGTATACACCTATGTGCAAATCTGTGGTGGCACAAGAAAAACATGAAGAAATCAATGGATAAAAGACAGGAATAATTAGTCTTGGTCTGCTTAGGAATGATAATGAATAATAAAAAATGCCTTTTTTTAGGGTAATGATTTTACTCTTATAGAGAAACAATGGTACAGTCCTGTTTCCCTCATTCCCTCAAGAGGATTTTAGTCTCTTGTGTGTGCACTATAGCACATCTTTCTTATGGGAAGCAAGTGCCCAAAAGCTGTACATTGTTTCCAAACCATAAATCACATTAAACAATTGTCCTAATCTCCAATTTATACATTTGCATATTTATAACTAGATAAATAAACTATTGGGAGAAACCTGCGAAAAATTATTAAAGGTCTGTGTGATAAATGGAATGGCAGAGTAAAATACACAATACAGGTAGGTGGTGTAAGTAAAAGGGGTTTAAATCTCTTAAAACTGAACTAGTTGGTCATGCGCCCCAACACTAATGGTGAGATTTCCAAAGTGATGGGAGCAACAAGTGGTGTTTCCCAGCTAACCAAGTTACATCAATGATAAGACTTACATGAAGGTGGTGTTTGTGAGCCCAGTAGATTCTTCTCAGGCAATTAGTTGCTAGAAATGGTAAGGGCTGGTAATGGTAATGTGATCTTCCCCAAGCTAAAGGGAAAAGGGAAAATTGGAACAGAACCTCTTTGTTTCTTCCTGGACAGGGCATCTCCTGCAGTTCCAACTGGGACTCATCATATTGTACATTGAGTCAACCAAAAGGAAAAGAACTCTGAAGAATTCATCTACTAAGGAGAGTGGAAGGGCGAAATTTAATAAAATCATATTTTACGATTTAGCAAAATTCAATTTTTTTCATTTACTAACAATCGAGAATGCCATTTTTGATTTGCATAAATCGAAAAAGGCATTTTCTTTTTCGAAATCCGGATTTTGAAAATTTTCGTTTTTGAAATCCGGATTTCTGTTAGGTCTAGTAAATGTAGCGAGCGGTGCTTCAATGCGTGCACCACTCGTTACATCTAGCTGCTCAATGCGGCAGCCGCTGGGAAGACTCATCTGTCCCCAGCGCTTCCTGGTATGACTTAGCCAATCAGGAGCCGCTGACGTCACGGATGATGTAAGCGGCGGTAAATTCAAATAGCAGTGCTCAGCCAATTGAATTTACCGCCGCTGATGTAACATGTAAAGGGAGATCTAGAACTTAAAAAAAAACCTGCAAACCTTTATCTACAATATTTCAACATTTACCTTTAAGGTAAACATTCAGCAACAGGAACAGTGAAACTGAGCAATACTTTATTCATGTCAGACATCTTTATGTCTAGGGGTTCACATGACTATCCTAACCAATTTGTTATTGTGGGTTGAACTGCAGCATTTACATAGCATGTAATAATGGTATGGGAGCTTTAATATTAGAAAGATATGTGCCGTGTCCCCTTTCTTCCATGAAAGTAACATCAAAATAAAAAATATCAGCAAGTAACTAAACACTGATGTGTTCCCAGTTATTCACTCATACATATTGGTTATTTAAGGTAATTCAAAATGAGTTCTACTACTGAGATGATTACACCCTTTAGTGTGGTGCCCACAAATGTGATTTTACAGAATCAGTCCCTCACCATTGTAAATGCAAACTCTGACTGCAGAAAACAAAGTTTAAGGTCATAGAAAAAACATTAACATATTCTCGTCTTGCTACTGATAGCAGTGAAGTTTAGCATGAAAATCATTTTCAGGAGCATCATCAGAAAGATAAAGAGTGTCCAACCTCAGATGTAATGGACAGCACCCGGTTGGCTTATACTTTTTTTGCAGTGACAATTGTTGGGCACATATATTGTGCTACATGCAGTGAGCAAAACATATTCACTAATTAATATTGCAGAGCGCTGAACATATGCTCCAGTTATTAATGCAGAGCTCGAAGGGTTTACCTAATGGACGGCAGCACCAACTAAGAGGCAGGAGTGTAGGTGGGGCAGACAATAATTAAACCAGATAAATAAACCATCAGACATATCTCCAGATGCTACACCATTTGCTCATCAAACATGCTTGAAGATACTGTTTAGTTTTATTAAAAGACATACCCAAACATATTGTGCAGTATCCTGCACAGCTATATTTCTGAAACAGAGCAGTTTTCTTGGAAATAAATCTTAAATTCATTTTAGTTTCCTATAAAGACACTCCCCAAATTCTGTGCAGCTTCCACCTGAAACATACCCAAAATACTGTGCAGTACCCAAAATAAACTCCAGATTCTATGTGAATTCCCCTTTAAAATATTAATTGTGCATTTCCCCACCTCAGACAATTTCTCTAACATATAAATCCCTTAATGCAGTGACATTGCAACAATCATACCCATATAAACTCTGCTACCTCTGCCTTAAATGAATGCCTACAGCTTATCCACTCTTTCCTATACAACAGCCTTGGACAAGAAAATGTAGAGTGTATTGTACAGAGATGGAACAGCCCAGTGGGGCACTGAATAGGTAGAGTGTGTTTTTAATATGATAGGATTGGCATGTATGCTGCTATTATTATCTTGTTTCTTAAAGCATGGTTTACCTGTGAAATATTTCCATGCTACTCCTCTTTTTCATAAACTTGTATTCTTGTTGGACACAATTTACTTGTAAAATAGTATAAAACTTTATTTACCTTTAAATGTTTTCAGTTTATTAATACAATTTAGTACATTATCAATCAGTAACACACATTTACAGACATAATTTTTGAACAAAAGTTGATGTAAACAAAAGTTAATCATTTGTGGTCAGCAAAATGTTGAACTGGCAGCATCACACAATTTTTTTAACCACAATGCAGCTGTTTTCATTTCTAAAGTGGTGATAGGCAAGGAAAGAATGAAACGTGTTTACATATAACACTTTTTCTGTAGTTTGTGAAGTATAATTAGTGTTTACTAGACATAAGGAAGTGCTTCCTCATTTTATATTTGTCCATTTTTCTTCTATTAGTTAGCATTTAGAGGAGTTACTACAAATCCCAAATTACACATGAGCCAAACTTGTAGAGAATTTTTGTGGTTGTAGTAGTAGTTCAGTACATATACATATATCTTTCACAAGATATAAAAGCAGATGTCAGAAAAATACATAGCATTGAATTGTGCACCAAATAAAAAGGAAAATAATATTAATTAGAAAAATGCATACCGTAAAAGAGAAAATTAAATGTTTTTAAAATTACATTTCTTTCAAGGAGCAGGTAGGTCATCATGCATAAAATACAAGTTCTTGGATACTGCAGATCTATATGCCACTGACTAAGAAAGTGTTGCTCCACTATAGGAACACAGTGTGCTGTCCATATTTATTTGAGTTGTGTGTGGTATGTTACTCCAGAATGTGGTGACTTATGATCATATGTTTCTGTAATGTAACTTAAAGCACTGAGCCCCTCCAGGCCATTCTATCAGCATAAACTTCTCTTGCTTCCTCTTCGAAGGCTATCAATTTATTTCATCCAAACGACCATCTTATACATAATTTTTTAAACCTCAATTAAGAAGGTTCTTGTACTCCACAGGACTAAAGATTTTTGTTTGTGAAGTACTAAGATCTACATTCTAATGTATATAGGTTCACTAGACCCTTCTTCAGGATTGCCTAGATTTAAGTCCCTCTAGCAACTTTTTTTTTTCACTTAACCCTGATGCCTTGAACAACTCCTTTAGGCCAGGGCAATATTGGCTGTTTTGTAGATGAACAATTCTTTATTAGACTCATTATTGTCTATGGTGCAGGACAAAATAGCCTGTTATGAATTATCTTACAGGAAACAATGGATACTAGTTTTCCAGCTCAGCTACAAAACAGCCATTGTGACACTGGTCTTAACCATCCATTTCAACATGTACCAAACTTAGATTGTAAGGTTTATGGAAAAGAAACTCAGGTCCTGGAAAAAGTCTATGTATAATGTCACACAGGAATAAGGATTGTAAAAAGAAAGTGTTGCGTTACTTTACAAGAGGTCTCAAAAGACCTTCCAAAAAAAGTAGGTTTTAAATCAACATATAAACATACCATAATCAGTCAACATGCACATGTACTTACACAAACACATTAAACCAAGGGAAGAAAGATCTGAAAATTATCTGTGTATCTTTATAGTTTTGCTCTTAAAGTAATGTAAAAAGAATGTTTTTACATTTTAAAATATCTGTTGCAGGAATGAAAGATAGGTTTGGAAAAATGTATCTTTTTCCCATGTGATCTTAGAAAATGTGTACACTTCATAGGAGCTGATTGGTTATAATTACAATGAGGTACTGTTCTGGAAACACATAAACTCTACAGCTGGTCTATATATATTTGGTTCTTTCAGCTGTTGTAACAGAATTGTTAAGACTAAGAAAACAATCCACTAGACAGCATTTGATAGGATAACATTGCAAGAGGCACTTGTTTGACCCTATTGTGTCTAAGTTTATATGTACTAGTCTATGGGAAATGAGGTATTTCCTTCTTTGTTTGCATTTAACTTAGGTGTCTGCTAAGTTATGACCTTTTGGCCATTTTAGCGAAACCAGAATAGCTTATGATAAGAAGTAATTTAAACCAAATAAATGAAAAATACATGTTTTTGTGAAATTGTTTTAAATATGACTTTGATCCACAAACATATTTGTATAATATTTAAAGATATGTTAACTTATTAATTAATTACATTGCAAAAGTAATGCTAGACCTGAAAAAAAAAAATGGTTCAGTAAAACAAACAAAACGCTTTGTGCTGTAGATAGTGATAGTTCTAAGAAAGTATGTAGTTAGTTAAACTATGGCATACTTTTGAACAGTGGTTTATTGTGTTGTGCATTTTACTGCCAAAAGTTACTATTCCATATGATCTATTACCCTTAAGGCATGTGTCCCCTTAGGCTTACCAAGACCTCTGGGAAATATTTTTCCTGCTCATTCTTTTTCAACTCAACAGTTTTGTCTCACTTTATGACTAAAATGCAACCTATGTATATTATACCAAATCCTATATTGTAAATAATCCTTTTGTTTTTTATTATTGTAATCTGGACAACTGCCCATATAGAATTACCTAGCACCTTACTCAAAGGCTTATTATCATCAGGATAAAAGGTTTTCAATTACACCTTAAACAATGTATAATGTGTAGCAACGTAGATTGCCCCTCGTAACATAAAACCTAATGCACATCCATTTAAGAAAAAGAAACAAAGAAATATGGATTTAGTTCTATACTATGCATGTTATGTATAAGCTTGCCTCCATAGCACAGTTCCTTCAAGTCCTAACCACATCCTAGTATTACAGGAATTAAGTTGAATAAAGCCAATAAAGATACTAAAAAGAATTTAGGCTACATAAGTATTTTAAAGATCATTTGGGATGATTTGTCAAAATTGTTAGAGCTTAGTGAACATTGTGATATAATTTGCTTACTCATGGACTTCACGATTATTATTAGAGGCTAATGAAAATTTTACTAGCTCTTTATAACAAAGCCCTGATGTCAGGGATGGGAAATATTGGAAAAATAAATGGTTTAAGGGCCATTTGGGATTATTAATAAAAAAATGTTAGAACATTAATATTAGATGCTTACTTATTGAAGTCAAGATCTGTCATTTGTGTGGTTGTGTGTTGATATACAAAACCATATCAGGCAATAACAGGAAGTATAAGTGCATGCCTGCCTCAAATAAACATTCTCAATGAATGTCCACAAGGCAGAAGAAGTAAAAGGGATATGCCACTCCACATTTCATGTTCTATCAAGGCTTTGTGAACAAAATGTGAATGGACAAAAATAGGCCAGTGAAATTATTTGATGCAAAACTTGCAGAGACCTGGTGGACAGACCTGTCCTATCTACCACTACTACCAATGTCATCATGGATTGTGGAGATTTAAAACTAAAACAATCAAAAAAGAATTTTAGCTTTATCAAAGTCGCCAAAAGTAGAATCCCTTCCATTGGTTCTGGGCACAAGATACATTCTGAATAATAGTGTGAGATAAATGTGACACAATACCTGGCTAACCGTCTGCCTTCTGCTATGAGCACCTTAGGTATATGAAGCACACATAAATGGTTAGCTGTTTTTTGAGGCAGGTGTGACTGCCTTTGAGAAACGTGATTGTTATTTACAGAATGATCTTCAGCTGTGTGAAAACACAAGTTTCTGTCCTTGTATAGCTCAATAATTTCATAATTAATCATGCAAAAATCACAGAGTAGAAACATGAGACAACAATAACCCATTGACACTGATGCAAGATTTTTTGTTGCATTTGGGGGTTTTCTTTTTTGTGTTTTATATAGTTTTGTTTTGTTATGTTCATAACTTACATAGGGACTTTCAATTTATATAGTAGCTATCTTTACTCAATGCAACAGAACTGTGGTTCTAGCTACAAACCTATAAAAATGATGTATACGTCAAATCCAAGATATGGCTTAATTGTTTGACTAAATCTCATGATTTATATTTGAATTATATTTTGCTGGATTGAAATAAGAAATTGTGTTGTCATGATGTTTAACTCAATGAAGCAATACATACATGAATGTTATTATTACCGAAATTGTGCTCAAGTTTCAATCTACAAATTAAGGTGCAGATTAGGTTGGCATCTGGGGCAATCATTTCTAGAATGACTTTGTTATTTTCTTTACTCCAAAATTATTAATTCTTTGAGCCCCTAAAATACTGTAAGGGGGTGCACATACTAAAAAGTTAAGAACCACAGGGTGATAGCACTGTGCTAGTAAATATAACATTTTTGCCTAAATACGTTATACATGTGAATAAGTGTAATTAGATGTTTCAATAAATCTGCTTAAAACTGTTTTATAAAAACGTGACCAAATGGCACAACAATGCAAAATGTATACCAACATACATTTCTTCACATTTATCGCTTCTCTTAAATTGGTGAAGTGATTTTGGACACGAACCAATGGCACCCGTTGAGGCTTTGTTTTAAAGGCATTTTGAACATAGTGACTACTGCATGTCATCACCCTAAGGGAAGGTCTGGAGTTTAAAAGTCACTAGGGGAGAGAATAATTGACACAAAACAGAATTACTAATAAATACTAGGAGATTAGATAGGTGAGATTTTTTTTTCCAGTCTCCTTCAGATTTAGAATTTTACATTTTAGATACTTACGTTTTCTTTATCCTTATTTATATTCTTTATATATTCTGTCAAAATCTATGTTTGCCTGACCCCTATTCTATATTGCTACACAAAATGTTAGTTCTTTATATGTAAAAAATAATAATTTCTAGTCAGCTTCAGTATTTTCCATATTATACCCAAATTACATTATATTGGTGCAAAATCATTTATTTCAATACCACATTAAACTAAGCATCTGAAGATAATCTAAATTATTTTCTATATTTCTTTTAACCTTGTGGTTGAAGGTGAAAATTTTGCACTGTAATACATGTCTACCAATTATAGTTAATGTCAGTAGTTAAAGTGGACCATTAAACTACGATTAGTCATATAGCATTGCTGGATTCTCTTTCCTTGATGGAATGTTTATTTCTACCAAGTGTCAGGATAGAAATCCCCTAGATATATTTCCCTGATATACTACATATTAAAATATAAATATATTGTTCATATAACTGGATATTATATGCTTTTAAGATGTACATAAAAAGTATGTACCATTTGGGTCATGCTACCCACTGATTCATAACTGATTCAGAAAGAATCAACTGGGAATAGATGTAGCTTTCTCCAGTCTGCTAAAACAATTAATCAATGATAATGCAGTATCCCATGATGGAGGTCTCTACTTGTTTATAGTCTTCCCTTATTGATTTTATACATATTGTATATGCTATGCATACTGTATATTAATTATCCCTTCATACCTAACATGTTTTCTATTGCACAAATCATTTCTTCCAAAGGTACATTTGTGCCCTGTGAACTAGACAATGGCAGTTCTTGATCTTCTCTCATATTAAAATATAATGTTATGTATCATACCATAATGAATCCTATGTATATCTCTGATTTTATAGTGAATATTTCATTTTAGGAATAGATTTCACTTTATAGGAAAGGAACAATTAAACAACAATCTGTTGTGAGCTCTGTATAGCGAAAGTGAACAAAAACAATACATCTTTCAAAAACAACACAAATTTTAAGCTGGAAAGACCATTTATCTAATAAACAACACCTGCATCTTTGAAATCTTATATAACATACGGCAATACAGATTTAGAATGCTTGATAGAAACTTCTTGGTAATATCAAGAATGAAAACAGACCAATTGATGGGGCACCACTGCCAACAATTACTGTTATATGCATATCTGTATTTAAATTAACCACAAAAAAAAAAACATTTTATTGTATAAGAATGCACTAATAAAAATGACAATAATACATTTTTTTAAAATCAACATTGGTAGATTAAACAGACACATATTTTTAAATTTAGAGGGTTCACCCTAGGCCAAGTGGAAACTCTACATGGTTAAATAAAATCATGGAGGTTAAGAAACATATTTTCAGGGTTAACAGAAGCCACACTGATCTTAAGCTTTTTTTAACATCCTCGTTAATCATTAGTTTTGATCCCACAGGTTTACCCTGACCACAACTGGAAACAAATGTTGACCTGAGGTATTAAGAAACCAGCTTTCCGTTTTGCCTTTGTGGTTAACATTAAGCATATGTTCGATGTACAATCTTGCTGTCTTCTTTTCATTTTGTTCCTGTAAGTCCCCAAATCATTATGAGTAAACAAAAGGAGGATGCAGGTATTTAAAAGCGCTACTAAGATGCCTGTAGGTGTGTTCATGATTACCTCCATTCAACTCTCTAATTTAAAAATGACTTTTCCTATGTACTGTACTAAGAGATACACAGTGTTGCTATTACTTAAAATTTTTGGCCCATACACAAACAAATTTTAAAGAACAGTTCCTAGCAGATGCTTTGCAATGCGCACAGACACTCTCAGATGTTTAAAGTCTAAAGAGTAAGGAAAAGGGGGTACAAGAAAATAAAGATGAGGTCACAGAAGATGTCAGTACAAGATAATGGTTTAAGGGAATTGCAGCATTTTTCTTTTTATGAAGTGGGAAGCATGAAGATACATCTGTTACAGTTCCCAGAATTCATGACACTAAACCCTTTATTCAGTGTAAAAGAGAAAGATATTTATAAAGTTACTCATTAAACATTGGGCAATGTTAAAGTGGGATGGGGATCATTCATGGTTTTTAAAATATCAGTTTCTAGGATTGAAATGTAAGTCAAAATATTACAAGTCCAAAAGATTCTTTCTGTGAGGCTAAAGTTGGTTGGATAGAATGAGCATAGCCAATCCTCCCTGAACTAGAAGAATTAGACAGAGCAACAATGTAGGAATATGAAAAATGATACTACTAGCTAAGTCACAATAGTAATCCTTACTTATATAGCCAAACACAACACAATGTGGCACAAATGAGGTGGCCGGATTTAGAGGTTGTAAAACAAACAACCATGGGAGGTAATTAAAAACATGTACTATTACAGAGCCTTTTATGGATCTTTCTGAATCAACAGGTTACTAAAGACCACTGGGACTTAAAATGTATTTTGGTATAAACTAACTTTTTTTTCCATACCTCGCTGAGTTAGTAACACCAGAAAAACAAAAATACCATTTGGAATGTCATAGAAGTTATTCCTACTTAATAACTGTATAAATGTGTTGAGATAGTAGTAGAACTATCCACATGTGAATCAGGACATACATAGATTTTATTACCCAAATTATTCTTTAGTGTGATCTGCATGTGTAACTTGCTTCAATTTTAAATGCTTACTTGGTACTTCTATTCAAGCTGGTGTTTGGTCCTTTACCTTCTTGTCTCTCCCATTCCATTTAGACATCATGGTTCTGAACTATTAATGTGCTGCAAAAGGTGTGTCCCTCTCTAGCTGCCCTCAGCTCTTTTCAGGATTTTCTACCTTCTATTGTTGGCATCACCCCTCCTGTATTTGTTGATAGGCTCCTCTAGATGTTCATAGGTCCCTGAGTGTCGTGCCTCCTTTCCTGCCTTCTTAGTTCATTGAGGGAAAAGGGAAGCATGGTGAGCCCCGCAACAACCCTACAGCTGCCTTTAGCTTTTCTCTGACTCCAGTTGATACTGACCAGCTATTATTGGATCTTCTTATCTCCTTCTCCAGAAAGTATTCCAAGGTGATTTTATCCTTTTTGGTCATCCTCATTCAGCAACTGGGCTCCAGTCCTTTAATCTTATTGCTGCATGTGAAAAAATGCACAATATAGCCTTATCTTAAATGTTCCGGCTTCTGAATGGTATGCATGTAATCAAATCAAGCATTTACCCAGGTGTCTGAATATCCTGGCTTTGCTGCATGTTCAGAATAGGGATTGAAAATAACAAGGCTAAGATATTGCAGTAAAGACAAGACATTGGGCCACTGGAGAAAGTATTGTGTCAACTGTGGGTAACTGTCATTGTTATATCATTTGTGCTATATAGTCTGTCTTACTAACTATAGTATATTAAAGTTCATTTTTCCTGTTCCATAATTTGTTTTTCTGTTTCAAGCAAAGAACCATTGGTACTTTGTATGTTTATATGAATTGTAGGTGCACCACATAATGAGGGGGTTATTCTGGAGGGAGAAAAGGAGAAAGCACATTTATTAAAGTTTTTTTTAGGTTTTCTCCACTATGTTCACAGAGGAAAATGAAATGTCAGGTGAAATGAAGTAAATGCTCCCTTAAATGTTGCCTGCCCAATCCAGGATGAAGTACTGCACCATCTTAACATAATTAAAATTTATAAATCACCAGGTCCAGACAATCCACACCCTAGGGTCTTAAGGGAATTAAGTACAGTCATAGACAGACCATTATTTTTAAAATTTATAGACTCAATAATGACAGGGACTGTTTCACAGGATTGGTGCATAGAAAATGTGGTCCCTATATTCAAAAAGGGGTCAAAATGTGAGCCTGAAAACTATAGACCTATAAGTTTAATTTCTATTGTGGGTAAAATGTTTGAAGTCTTTCTAAGGCTGGGTTCACACGAGCGTATGAGGTGCAGCGTATAAGCGCTGCGCCTCATACGCTCGTGTAACGCAGCACTTCCCTGCCCCTATACTTACCTTGTTCTGGCCCGTACGCTGGCAAAAATGCGACAGCCAGCGTACGGCTGGCGTTCGCGCGTGCACGCGCACACGCGAAACACTCGTCTGGCTGGAACAAGGTAAGTTAGGTAGGGAAGCACGGGGCTGTATTAAGAGCGTATTATGCGCAGCGTTTATATGCTGTGCATGATACGCTCGTCTGAACCCTGCCGAAAAAACAAGTGAAAGCGCAAATGAAAATTATAAACCAAAAGAAAAAAAAAAGGTGGGGGGAAGGGAATCCCCTAGTACATAAATTCAAGGTGCATAAAGTGAATGACTTAATATGTAAACTCATAGACCATATGACATTGGTGAATACATAAAGTATAAAAGAAAATATTTAAAATGTGCAACACAATGATCTTGCTGTGTCAAAAGTGAAAGTTTTCTTTAAATCCTTGTGCTGAAGGAGGTGTGACATCTACAGGTGTGGGGATATGACAACTTGTGTCCCCCTCAGGGGAAACCACTCACCGGAATTATCGTGTTGAGTCAGGCTTGGTATAAAAGATGTATCTCACGTGTCATTCGTTACTTCTTAAAAACTGCACTGTATGTGCTGAAAGCAAAAAACGACATAGTGCCACCCAGCAAATAGAAAAAAGAAAACCTTAATGTGCAAAATTATACTCACGAACAAAAGTAATAAAGAGCTTCACAACAATGTTGTAAAAACAGATCTCTCAACTCGTTTCACTGAGTTGTGTCCTCAGCTTCCTCAGGAGAATAGTCAGCATTAAATTTGCAAGCGTTAATAGCGTTATATATGCGAGTTTGCTTGGAAAATTAGCGATCACGTAACTTGCTGATGTCACCGCTACAGGAAGTGTCAGGGGTGAAAGTGATGCAGCTAAAGATTACTCAAATTAAAGAGCTAATCTTTAGCTGCATCGCTTTCACCCCTGACAGTTTTTACGGCTCTATAGCGGTGGGTGTTTTTTCAAGAACCCGTGCATGCGCATTGACGTGCAACACGTGCGCATGCGCATTACCACCTTGTTTGGAACGCATATGCGTTCCAATTACACTTCCTGTAGCGGTGACATCAGCAAGTCTAGTTTAGAAAAAAAAAAGATTAAGAAGTGACCTAATAACCATGTATAAATATGTCAGGGGTCAGTACAGAGATCTCTCCCACAATCTATTTATACCAAGAACTGTAAGTATAACAAGGGGGCATCCTCTACATTTAGAGGAAAGAAAGTTTCTATACCAGCATAGAAGGGGGTGCTTTACTGTAAGAACAGTGAGGTTATGGAACTCTCTGCCTGAAGAAGTTGTCATGGTTGATTACTTTAAAGAGTTCAAAAGGGGTTTAGATGCTTTCCTTCAGTGTAAGAACATTACAAGATGTGGGTAGTAGAAAACTGGAGGTGGGATCTTGATCCTGGGAATTATTCTGATTGCCATATTTGGATTCGGGAAGGAATTTTTTCCCTGATATGACGATAATTGTCTCTTGCCTCATGGGTATTTTGCCTTCCCATGAATTTACATTGCAGGAAATAGACTGAACTGGATGGACTTGTGCTTTTTTTCAGCCTTATAATCAATGTTACTATGTTATCCATCCAGTAACTCCAAATGTAAGTGGGCCTGGGCAGGCAAAAGTAATTTTTGAGCGGATTACAGAACCCCAGTTAACTATAGTGTTAACTCATGGCATAAATTAATCTCTGATAATTAGTGAAATTTATCAACTTGATAATTTTATTAACATGGACAATACACATGTACTTTTTAGCTACCCTAAGTGGCAGTACTTATGTTTAGACTTTATTGGACTTTTTAGAAATATACATTTGACAAGTTCCAAATCCCAGGATCAATGATCTGTTTGTTTTCTATATAATTTAAATATTTTAGGATGGTTCAGGGTAAAGGGTTTGTTTGACTTACTTATTTATAGTTTGTTATATTTTTGGACTGCCAAAAACTAATTACTAGAAGGGGAGTTACTGGAAAAGGTTTATGTTTTGGGTGCTACTATTGTTTAAATGGTGTTACTAATTTGAACTTGCATGTTGATAAATCTGCCTGTTTGATACATATTGTTTTAGCTGTGGTAATTCTGCTGTTTGTTCTGCTTTCAATACACTATTTCTCAAAATATAACACTTTGCTTATCACATCAATGATCCAGAGTTCATTTTTATATATGATCAATAGTAGTCTAAAATAAATAAAAATTAAAATACTCCAACAGCAAAAAATGAAAATGCCTCAAAAACATTTATAGTTACTTTAAATTCAATCTGCGTTTCCAAAAAATGGAAAAATTATGTCTACAAACTATAATATTTAGCTTTAAAAACATGGACTTTTGGGTGCAGTTAATACACTGAGGCTGAAATTTACTAAACTCAAAGAGCCTGATTTCGCCTTTTCGAGTTTATTCCCTGTAAATATCGCTGTTCGATTGGTAAATATTGGTCGATTTTTACTGATTGAAACTTTTCGATTGAATTTTTCGTTGGAAAAGTAGCCAAAGTACTAATGTAAAGTATGGCTGCTTTTCCATCAAAAAATCTGATTGAAAAATTTGATCAGTAAAAATGGATCGAAAAATATTGATTAATATTTACCGATCGAACAGCGATCCACTACTGCTCTATCGGCACAACAGTCATACCTTATTGGGAACCAAGGGGTTCTTAGTAAAACACCAAAATGCAAAGAGAAAAAAAAAGAAAATGACCCCATACTCATTTATATCTAAAATATATTTAATCTGTGCTTCCAAAAAAATACTGAAAAAATTCTAAAATGTTTAATATTTTGGGCGGTATTTATTAAGCCCAAAAAGACTCGAGCGGAGTCTTTTCGGGCTTAATATGGGCAGTCCCGATTTCCATAATATGGAAATCGGGTATTTGTACCGACCCGTAGCCATAAATTATAATGGATATGGATTTTTTCGGTACAAATATCCGATTTCCAGATTATGGAAATCGAAAAATACCAATTTCCATAATCTGGAAATCGGGACCGCAGGAAAGTCGGAAAGACC
>JAKJJM010003661.1:0-10622 GCA_021901965.1 Pipa carvalhoi
CGCTGAACCGATTCGTCGCGAATTAATTCGGAACGAATCGAATTTTTCGGAAAAATTCGCTGAATCAGCCGAATCGAATTTTTCAAAAATTCGGCCATCTCTAACTGTGACACATTCAGCAGTTTTACTTTATGGCAGGGCTCCTGCTGATCATCTACACTACACTACGTAAAAGACAGTGTCCAACGCTGTTCCCTTCTTCGCTATGGGAATACACTGTTTAGTGAATAAGGAAAAGAGAATTTGTAACTATCCAAGTGATGCAAATACACATGGACAGTTGAATCCACACCCTTGACACATTAAAAATACAACTTTACAACAAGTACTGTAAGCATTAAACTGCCATGTCTCTCCAA
This sequence comes from Pipa carvalhoi, assembly GCA_021901965.1. Taxonomy (NCBI): domain Eukaryota; kingdom Metazoa; phylum Chordata; class Amphibia; order Anura; family Pipidae; genus Pipa; species Pipa carvalhoi. The sequence continues at coordinate 360 of JAKJJM010003661.1, forward strand.
AGAGGAACTTTATCTTTTTCTGGTTTTATTGATCTTTTAAATATCAACATGGCCCTGCAAAACAAGCATAGATTAGAGTCTAATAAGTTGTAATAGAGGACTGAGATTTCCTACAGGTAGTAATATTGTGTACAGCTTGCTTTTCTTTAATATTTTACCACATTACTAGCTATTTAAAGCTCATCTCCTCTATGTAAACTGCTTACTAATTCGAATGCAAATGCTTCTCAAGGCTAGAGTCACATTTCATAACATAGGCACCTGATACACTTGCAGGCAACTAAAAATAAATAAATGGCAGTTGTGTGGTAATGTGGTAATAAAAACAGCAAAATGGATGCCTTGTAATTTCAGGGAACAATGCAATGCAAACAACTTTCCCACAATATTTGTTTTTAAAAATCTCTCATTACTCTAAGGCCAGTTTCACACAAGCATATTATGTGCAGCGGATAAAATACGCTAGTGTGAAAAAAAAGCCTATGGAATGTACCTTGTTCCGGCCACATGAGCGAATGACACAAATGTGCACCCATGTGAATGCTTGCCATCGCATTTTTGCTGGCGTACGTACGCTACACAAAGAATGTGGCCAGATAGGAGGAGCTGTGAACGCCGAGGGAGCTTTCACACAATGTCGGGTAAGTACAATAGAAAAGTGCGTCTGGAATATACGCTGGACTGAAATATACGGCATATTTTCTAGACGCGCTTTTCTAAATATGCAGCGCACAAAAAGCGCCGTGTGAACCTGGCCTAAGAACAGCTGCTTGACCCAAGATGTCAACAGTGATAATGGTCGCAATGTATTTACTTGGAGGTCTATGGTACTCCCCTGATTACATACCTCACAAATGAGTCGTAATTGCATTGAAAAGTCATTACTAATAACAATTCAAATAATAATGACAGTGATACCTTGAGCATGGAGCATGAAACCTATGTTGAGTAGCCTTGGGTTTTTAAGCATAGCAATACCTTGATATCTGACAAAGCAGACCTGTTCCCCCGATCTGTAATTTCCTGCTGATGCCAGGACATTAATTTGATAGAGGACATTCCTTCATCCAGCATAAACTTACACCTCCAAGTAAGCTAAAACAGATGCATACTTTTACTACAGATATGAATTTGATTACATAATACACATAAGTTCAACGCTCTTAATGTGTTCTGAATCAAACATTCAAACCAGTCTGACCATGCCAGTATGTTTGCATCGTAAATCAGTTCGATATTCACCGCTAGTCTAAGCCAGTGACTTCCCAGAATTTACCGGTTGTGTGGCGAATATGCCTGTAACAAGAGCTCTGCATTCTTTTCTTCTTTTAAAGGTGAAAAGTTTTACAGTTTATAGTGTAAAGAAAAGGAGCAACAAGAAACAGAGGTAAAAAGGTGGCAGTGAATCAATCAACCCTCCTCAGTGTACATATGACAATAAAGGGAACATCGAAAGAAATCTGCAAAAAACAAACATTCAAACTTAAAAGTAATAACTGTATTGACTAATAAAAAGTGCTAGTTATACTGGAGTTATTTTTAAAACTGTGCTCTTTTGCCGAGACTCAAAATGTTCAAATCTGCTTGCTAATACTGGCCAGTTGCCACCAGCATGTCTGAATAAAACATCTGGTTTCAGCTGGTTGTAGTAATGGGCAACTGGATCTCCTGTTATGAATAAAGTACAAAAGTATTACACAAGAAACAACTGACAGATCAATAAGAGTGTATGATCTATATCCTCAGTAGTTATGAGCCTATTGACTTAAAGGCAGAAGTCAAGGAACCCCTAAGGTGATAGCAGTGGCAGTGAAGGTATTTGGTCTAACAAGGCTTCCATAATTATACAAGTAATGGTGGATAAGTTCAGAGTTTCAGGGAATACCAGTAGCCATGGCAGTAGCCAGCTACAGACAGAAAATGAGAAAAATGGAGCTTCACATACCAGCAGAAAAATTCTGAGAGGGAGCTAAATCCCAGTACTTGATATTACAGTGTGTGAGTACCCAGCTTATTTTAAAGGTTTCTTTATTGGGTATCTTTACACTGTTGTCCCCTTGCTGTAGCTGTTTGCTGTACAGCTTATACTCAGAGACGAATCGAGTATAGGTAATACCTTTTATACTCAACTCACCTCTGCTTATATCTATGGCTAACACAGTGCTGCACTCTAAGGCATTTATTAAAATCGTAAAAATTAGATTGTAATCGATTTTCCAATTTTGCTAAGTATCGGCGAAAAATTACCGATATCGCAATATCAGATGGTATTTTCACAACACAATCCGATTTTACAAAAATCGGTAAAAATCAGCGGCGATATTTTTCAATTACAATCCGATTTTACAAAAATCGGTGGCAATATTTTTTGATAATGCGATATCAAATTGCCGATATCATGATATCAGATGGTATGTTTGCGATTACAGTCCGATTTTACAAAAATTGGTAAAAAATCGGTGGCGATATTTTTCGATAAAGCGATATCGATTTACAATTTTCGGATGTGCAGCTAATGAAAAACGTCACGTTTTTGATATCACGATATTGAAAATTGCTGATATCGATTAATCGATATCGATAATCACAATATTGATTAATCGATATTGAAAACCAATTTTTTTTTAGTCATTACTCATCTCTTCATATCTCACATCCTTACCACATAGTTACCTGATCTGCATCTATTATTGTTATAATTGGAACATTTTTTTTACTGACGCTGTATCCTTAATAAAAGAAACCTTTTAATAATAGAAACCCTTGTCATATATATTTATTCCTATGAATGTATGTATTTTGAAATTATCTTGTGGCTTTTAACTTTTACAATTTATTTGAGGTATTTTTCATAAAAATGCTTAGTTTTATTAGGAACAGAGGTATAAACAGAGGGTGTATTGGGTGAATTTAAATTCTCCACTGAAAATGAGAATTTAAAAAGATACTAGTGTAAGCTACCCATGGGGCATCTTCTACCAGTGTGCCCATCTTAACTGCCCACTGTATTGATGGGTCTGCATTAGATTAATGCAGTGTGCTCTTCCTGAGAATCATTATAATTTCAGTTGAATACTCTTATGCATACGTATTTTGAAATATTACAACATACTATGCTGGAGCAACACATGAGGTCAGTATTCAGGATCATCTTTTCATTTTCTGAATTAGAGTCAGTTCTTTGATTTTATTATTTATGTTATCATGTCATGCATTTTTGTTTTATGCTGATTTACTTGCTTGTCATGTGATTATCCTCCATTGTAAGGTATTACATCTTTGAAGCTTTTTAAGGATGTGCTGAGTTCCTTTTCAAAACATAGAGACACCATTTTATATCCTAAGCTTTCTTGCTATTCATTAACAGTTCTATTTCTGGAGGGCACTACCTCATATGCCTTCCTGTATGAGCTCTCCCTGTGAGGTGGAGGAAATCACTTTATATCCTCATGCTTTAGGCAATAATAATACATTTCAAGTTATCTGAGGAGAACTTTGCTGTGCCAAAAAGTTTGGGAACTAGATGGAAAATTATCATCTTTTAATAAAGAAACACTGAAATGATAGAGGAAAACTTGACTTGTGAACAACTAACTAAAGAGAAGTTAGTTTTAAGAAAGGACTAGGCCCAAGGTTATGACACATGCTTGGAGTATTAATCTGGCTTCATCACAGAGAACCTTGGTTGATAAATGTTACTTGTTCCAAAAACTTTTAAGATTTAAAACTTTTTATGCTTATCTAATGAAGTTTTAACATCTCATTATATAGCTGTTTCTCTAAACTAGTGGGTTTATCAGTTAAAAGTGCAACAATTCATAGCTGCACATAACATGGAAATTTCTGCCTGTAAGGTTTTTGCTTAGTACATTGCTGCCTCATAGAATGCTAAGGTCCCATTTGTAAATTTATGGAGAGTCCACAATTTGTTAAACATCTAGACTTTTAAATCTGTAAAATCTGTTCTCTGTTTCAATTCAGAGGGATATTATGACCAATTGTAAAGCAGCTAAGCCTGCACACTGAGAAGCAGTGCCAATGTTACCACCATTGATTCCCCTCTGCCCATATGCTATACTTCCTGCCTGAGCCTGAAAATTATATGTAAAAAGATTTCTCTTACATTTTGATTTGAATTTTTGCATCAGACCCTAAAATACATGCAGCTTAGGTACATTAGAATTATAAATGGCCCAGCAAATAATCTTGGTCATGGTAATGACAGTGTCAAAACAAGTCTATTTATAATCTGAATTGCCCTTAATGTTTAACCTATTGTCAGTTATTATCGTCTTCTGTATTAACATACAATTCCAAAAAAAATCTAATAAAAATGTAAACATAAGATTTGGTAAAGCTGTTTGTGTGGTTATTGGAAGTCTGTTCCTTTATAGGTTAAAACTCTCAGTCCAAAATTAAAATGATAGTTTTGGGAAATTCCACATAGATACTCTATTGTTACATTGTTCTCCCCAAAGTTTAAGCATTTGGGGAAATTCAGATGTTATTAAAAGTCCTCGCATGCAAAGCCAAACAGCCCACATTTACCACACTTTTGGCACCATAATTATCATTGTTGCTTAGGACACTATTTAGTTAGCTAGGGATGATTTTTTTTTTTTATGCCTTAATTCTTTTGCAATATATAGAAAATATAATGAAGTAGATATATTATAAACATTTTATATACAAATATAATTTCTCCCTATAATTTCCTGATTGTTTACTATTTACACCAAAGGTGGTGGGTAAAATTGTTTGATCCCACTACATTGTGTTACAGCTAGTCCTAAGCATGCGTATAGTAAAAGTTTCACTTTATTCTAGATAAGGCATGCATTATTCTTCGAAAAAAATACTTAATTATGGCCTTATTTGCATGCATCAGCAGGAGTGGGAGATACTGCTTCTTTCACAAGCATAATTAAACATTTTGTGAACAGTAAATTAAATATTGACCTCTGGAGGAAAATAATGAAATACTTGTCTTGGATTTATAAAATAATAACACCCTAGACTAGCTATTTTTTATGTAGAGAGGCACCTATTTTTAAATAGTCAGTTGCTAGTTTAAAGCAGAGCATTTTAAATGCAGTTCTTGGCTCTAGAAAAGTTGCAGATCTCAAACGCCCCAAAACGCCATTTAAAAAAAACTCTTCCCAACTTTTGAAATAATAATTGCTTATAACAAAGAATGGGGAGTAGTTTTGTGACTGTTTGATCACTGCTACTAGTAGCAATGAAATATGACCTAAACTTAGCACTGGACTGAAATGTAATTCCCATATCTTTATTATTAAACAAAATCCAAGTTACACATATCCAGAGGTTATTTTTCCTAATGATTAGCAACCCTAATGATAAAAAAAAAACACCAAACATACTTAAGGATTAAGGTACTACAAGGCCCTGCCTGTACTGGTACCTCCGAGCACCTATATAATTGAGCTGAATGTAATGCATTCTGATACAGAACTGGCCGGCAGGGGCTAAACTACCCCCCGGTGCATAGAAACAGACCCATGCCCTCAATTAAGGCTGGGCTGCATATTATGATATTGTTGACCTTCAAGTAACTACCTGCCCAGCCATGGTAAGGATAAACAGGAGAAGTACAGGGTTTACCTGGTGAGTGGCATACAAGGCAAAGCAAATGGAGAGTAAGTGTATTAGGGGGCACAAAAGCTAGTAATGCACAGGGGCCCACAGCTAACTGAGACAGCTCCGATGTTAGGTCTCTTAAGTTGTGTGAATATATTATTGGGGGCAGAGGAACTTGGGGTTTGCTGTCTACCACAATCTCCTATAAAAACAATGAGACAATCTGGCTAATGACAACAACAAAAAAGATAACGCTAGCTCCCTTAGAAAAGGAAAAAATAGAGTTGTGGACCTTAAATAATAGGTGCTTCACAAGCCTTTCAGCAACAGTTAAACTGATAAAACTACTGACAAGCCATAAAATTAGGTCAGATTCTTATTCCTTGGTAAGAAAAGAGTTGGTCAGTGGCTAGATTCTACTGTGCTGCACTCAAATGCTTCCAGCTGTTACTTTGGGACTTTATTAAGCAAGAAAACCACTCAGTGCTAATCTAGCAGCTCCCTTTTAGCTCAAAAAACTAATATAACTTTATGTTTTTGTTTAAAATAAGAAGTTGGTACTTCACATTAAGTGTGAGCGAATGAATTGGTTGCTATAAAATTGTCAGTAAAAATCACTTCTCAGAGTTGGCAACTTTATTGATACCATACATCAATTTTACACTGTATTCAAGGAATGTAATAGAATTTGTCATTCTAAATAGCTAGCTTTGAAAAGACTGCATTCCATTCTCCATCTGAGGTAACAGATGTGGTGTCATTTCGCCATCATTTAATTATTGTAGATTATCTGATTTAGAAGAATGAAGTTTCTTGAAGAGTGAATAACATGAAGAAATTTTTGTTTATGAATTTAAATGTCAAGGTGATTGGCCTAAACAGACAGTTGATTAACTTGGGTGGGTTGTAACAGAGCTAGAAAGTTGGCAATATAAAAGGAAATATGAATTAGCCAGCTGGAAAGAATCTTATAGATAGGAACGTGATGCTATTTCCCCTTGTGAAAACAGATGTCCTAGAATAAATATTCTTTTATCTAACTCATTTTTGGATTAAAGTAAAGAATACATGGGGATATAGACTTGACGGCTAAATGAGTTAACAGCTTTAATTTTAATTTGTAATAGTATAATTTTACAGATGAAGAGGTCTTGGTAAAATAAATATAAAAAGGAGGGAAGATATTCAGCCATGGGAGGAATACAGAATCAGCACTGATGTCTATCTGTTGGAGATTGAATTTCTGGGGTGTTGGTAGTTAAAGTTCCTTGTGTGAAAATTAAGATCCTATTATCCTAAACTACATTTATTTTGCAATTGAATGGACCCTGACTTCAAGCAATTTTCTAAACATTTGGTCTAGCAGGCCTTTTATCCAATTATAATGCTATATAGGCAGGTGTTTGCACCTAAGTGATTACATCCACAAATTCTGACAGGCAACGTCATAGGGTCACCACTTACATATGAAGTATAGTGGGCATATTCGCACAATAAAATTGAGTTTCTTTGTGATTCTTTTAAATGCATACGTTATTTAAAAGTTTAATCATAAACAGAAGCTTACAATACTGCAGACAAGTTATAATCAGGTTTGTGTAGCTTTGCTAAAATACCCGGCAATGTAGCAGATGAAAAGAGGTTGTTCACCTTTCTCCCTTTGGCTTCTACCCCATACTCATTTCTTGTAGGACATAGCTATCCACTGTCCTAATACTGTCTCTAACTAAAGCTAATATAGGTTTCTGTGGCTTCTAAGGAACTCCCAATCCTGGCCATCCAGAGGGGTGCATAGTGCAGGACCCTTTCTCTCTCCCAATAAAGCTCTAAAGTACTAGTACTAGCTTTGTAAAGTGGTATAATTATGTTCATGTGCATCTATGCCCCTTTTGATGCACCCAATGATCCTATTTGCTTTGGCAGCTGCCGCTTGGCACTGGTTACTACAGTTAAGTTTGTTGTCAACTAAAATTCCTAAATTATTCTTTTCCATGTCTGTTTTGGCCAGTGTTTTCCCATTTAGAAAATAATCTAGACATGCATTTTTTCCTTCCCATATGCACAACCTTACATTTATCAGTGTTACACCTCATTTTCCACTTTTCTGCCCAAACCTACAACATATGTAGATCCATCTGTAATGAAGTACTATCCTCCTTTGTGTTAACTACTTCACAGAGTTTAGTATCATCTGCAAAAATTGAAATTCCACAGAAAACCCATACAATTAAAAGTAAATGCATTTTAGAATTAAACTGTTATGCTTTCCAGATCTTGAAATTATCATTTTTGCCGTAACACATTACCTGTATTACTGATGTATCCCATTTCTTCACAGCATTTTCAGTTTTGTTTTTTGTCATTCTGTTTTTTAAAACAGCTGTTTCTAATTAATGAAAAGGGGACACTGGTGAAGCTGTGAAGTTGGTAATGAAATGTCTCATACATCTGTCGGTTGCCACAATCCAATGGTAAATATGGTGTTCTCAATGCAAAAAGTGAAATGTTCTACAGCTTATCTCAAGCTGGAGCTGTAGTTTGCTAAATTACACATTACATGTATATTAAGTTTACATTTGTGACATTTTGACTTTGAGCACTTTATTTTTATTCTGTAGGTTGATGTTACACAGGACTCGAAATAAACACCTTTTTTACCTAAGGAAAGTGGCACTGACCATGCAACCAACACAGCTCTAGATTCACTCCTCATTTTAGGACCCCAGGCTAAAAGTAACACTTTAAAATGACTTATGTGAAAGAAATAAAATTAAAAATAAGGGTTCATCCAGCCTTAAAAGGACACTAAAACCCCATAATGTTCTAGTCCATTCCCTTAGATCCCGCAGGGTTTAATTGCTCACATTTGATTACATTTTGCATTGTATCTGCTCAATCAGCTGCAGGTTCACTGAACATTCTAATCAGCACAGTTGATGATAAACTGAAATGGAAGTGTTAGAGTAATGTCTTTTTAAAGATATTTTCTAATAGATTTTCTAATTTGTATATGTATGCCATAGTTACAAATAAAGAGGAATCTTTTTCACCTCTATACATTTCCTTTGCTTCATAACATATTTAGAATTTTTTTAATTTTTCAAAAACCCATACCAAAGCCCAGAGATCAGTGGTGGCGAACCTATGGCACGCGTGGCAGAGAGATCATTCAGAACCATCTCTGTGGGCACGTGCGCCGTCACCACCGCTGTTCTAACCGCTATCCTAGGTCCTTACAGCAAGTTAGCACTCCTTCATTATAGGCCACAGACCCAACCAGACAGTTTTCAGGTCGAATTCACTGCCTACACTGAAGGAGCGCGTGCTCGCGGAGAGGATCTAAATAGGACAGCCATGGCCAGAGCTATGCTCCAACCCATGTGCGATGACATCACTCATCAGCGCCTGTACTTCGGGGGCCGGCACTGATGAATGATGTCATCATTGGCACTTGGTGCTGAAAAGGTTCGCCACCACTGCCCTAGATTATAAGTATGCTTTGGAATGTGTGCCTTTGAAATAAACATAAAATCCAATAAGAAAAACTTCAAAATATGTGAAACCTATTTGCCCTTTTGGCTGACATATGACACTGACAAGTTATTTTTGAAGATCAGACTCAAATGACCTGCACGTATGGAGAGGGCTAAGGTCATGCAAAGTTATTTCCTATGGCTGTTAGGGAGAGGGAGAAGTCAGACAAAATGTAAATAACAAATATCTATGTTCAAGCAACACGTGTCTGCAAGCCTGACACTCCATATGAATCCTGTCATGCAGGTAATTCACCTATTAGTAGGATTTTCAAAGAAAAGAATCACTGAGACGTGTGCACTGATGTTTTAGTGACTTGCCTTACAATCTGCACTGGCTTGTTTTTCTACCCAAACAAAATATGACTTTTCATCTGCCCATCTCTCATTGGGTTAATGTCACTCATTATCCTTAGGCTAGGGGGACATAGGAAATCAACTGAAATACCCCCCCCCCCACACACACACACACACACACTGAATACAGCAATAGTGTCTAAAGTTACTTCTGTCACTTTCTAGGTAAATTAGGAGATACCTGAGACTTGGTAGCATTTTGGTCATTACCTGAACTCCCAAACGTTCAGTTCAATTAGAAAATCAGTTCCATGAAATACAAGCAAGACAACAGAGACATGTTGGCAAGACTGCCTCCTGCTTGCCTTAACAATTTTAACAATTTTAAGCATTGCACAGAACATGTTCAGAGATACATGGTGCAGATTGGTGCATGTTCCTTGCACACATAGGCAAAGCTCTACTTTTGTGTTATTTGCGCTAAAGTTCACACTAAGGTGGTCATTCCGGTAGCTCCGAATTTTCAGTCCTGAATTAAATTATAGCGAACTCCCATTATAAAGTCACGACCGCGACAATTCTTCCATTATAAAATCGCAACCGCGACAATTATTTAGTCGCAGTCGCGACTTTATAATGGGAGTTCACTATAAGTGAATTCGGGACAGAAAATTTGGAGCTACCGGAATGACCCCCTAAGTGGGTTATTTATGAAAGAGAGAATTCACCTCCAGAAGTGAATTTGTGACACTTAGGGGGTCATTCCGGTAGGTCCGAATTTTCCTTCCCGAATTCACTTATAGCGAACTCCCATTATAAAGTCGCGACCGCG
>JAKJJM010003689.1:0-10117 GCA_021901965.1 Pipa carvalhoi
TTTTTTTTTTTTTTTTACTGCGGACACCCATGTATACTTCCACAACAAGAAATTGGTTTCCAAAAGTGTTTATTAATAATTACTCCACTTAAAGGGTATGTCAAGTTTGGATAAAACATTTATATATGACATGTATACATATAGAAAGCCAACTGAAACATTAAAATGTAAAAACAATTTTGGGATCAGAAGTACTTTCCTCTTGTTTAATTAGCCCTGCGCCTTCAGCCATTCTGTGTACAGACTCTTCCTGTCTAGTGTGAATAAGCCCTGCCCCTGAGTGATATCACTCTCTATTCAGAGAGCCAAGATCCCCCTCCCCTTATCTAAAAAGCCTGTTCCTAACCCTTAGCATGTGCAGATAAGAGCTGTCCAAATGCCTGTGTAGGGGTGTCAGGGAGAGGAGGGGGCATGGCTACAAGTTTACACTTCCCATACAGGGAACTCCTTCACAGAGACAAAGCAGTTAGAGGGATATTGAGCTTACTGAATTAAGAGGGGAGCCAGGAGTTTCTTAATAGTTATATTACTTGACAATAGGTAAATGGGCCTCTCTTTATAGACAGGGTTTACATACACTTTAAACCATGTGACAATCCCCAACCACTCAAACTATATGTGTGATAAAGTGTCAGAGTTCATTAGCATATTACTCAGGATCCAATATGGCTGTTGTGATATACTAACACCAGCAGTTCTAAAAGATAGCTCTATAGCCCAAAGCTACTGATTTGCTGCTTCATAATACAGCAGCATGATGGGAAACGCACAAAGCATATAATAATAATCATCTACAAAAGATAACATTCTTACCCTTTAACTTACCAAAATAAGATTGAGGTTAGAGCATACAATGATGTACAGGCAAGTTAAGCAAAAGACTGAAAATAGTATTTACTTTTTTTTTTTTTTATTTACATACTGTAGATGAGATATTAAACACAATAACAATGCAATATCTTTACTATAACTATATTTTTCCATACAGAATTTTAACAAATAACAAAAAAAAAAAAGGACAGGTGTTTTTTCTAAATACAGACCTCTGACGATTTAGTCTCTTCTTACATAAAATACATTGTATCCAAGTTCTATCAATCCACCAATCAGCAGCATCCACAGTGGAATAAAAACAAAGCACAAGTACATATTTTCAGCTTGTTCCAACTTGGCACACAGAACTAAGCAAAATGTTAGTTTTAAGAGCATAGCAGTGAGGTACCAGGACTTTTTCTTCAAATGTTGAGCTCCATTTCTTGGATCATAACCAGATTTACATCTACCTGCCATTTTCACAATTAACATAACCACTAGTATAGTGTCAAATATCCATACAGGAATAAAAATAATAAACCAATTCCAGGGAGCTTTGTCGTCCAGTTTTAACACCAACATGATCAAGAAAAGTAAGGTAAACAGCCATGTGAGCAGAACTCTTTGGGCCAGGGACATTCTCATTTAAACGGATTTTGGGGTTTCAGAGTCTACAGGAACAGTTGCAGACCTGTGGAAAAGTAAAAACAAATCATGTTTTACTAAGGTTGGCAAGAACACTTAGAAACAAGGTATTAGCATCAAAGTACCTATAAGAATTAAACTATAAGTATATGCTGATGGCAAGTTTGTTTTTTTTTTTAAAGATAGTTCCAAGAACAAAAAAAATCACGATGAAAAAAAAGGTTTTTATTTTTACACTCTTAAGTGACAGTTATTGAAACTTTTTTGAATTGTCTGAAAACACAATGTTCAGTGTTCTACCTCTGGAGTGAAAGTCACATGGATGTTCTGTTCTTGCACACACTTCATGTGTTAGATGGGCAGAATATGAAAATGTCATTTAGTTAATTTAATATTTGTAGATTTTAGAGATCCTTCATATTATCTTTAGCATTGCTTAGCAAGTACCAAAGGATTAAACAGGATGTGCTTATTTAAGTAAGTTTTTGGGCTCTAAAAAATTTTGCATAACACATTCATTCTATGAAAACAGTCTAGAATTTTATTAAGCAAACTTAGAGCAAGAGAAAACGTATGGTCCTTAACATTTAGCAAGACATTTCATGTATTAGGCAATCCCAAGAATGCGGGGGACCATATGGGCCAAATTTATGCTTTCAGAATTTTCAAACAACTTTACGTTGATATACAGATATTTGCCACCTTTAACGTAGTTTTTTTTTTTTTAAAAAGCCAAGCGCATGGATTGGACCCCTGAGAAAGAAATGGACTAGAAATTTTGGAACTGGGCATTAGTATCTTGAGTCCAGATACACGAGACGTAAGGATATTTTCAGAGTAGATGAAAGGTGGTACTAAAAGAAATTAGGCAAGTTTTTTGTGTACATTTAATATAGGGGGATATGATTAAGATAGTTACCTACTATATACAAACTATGTTCCATCCTGTGTTGTGCATTAAAGGAAAAGTATCCATCAGCTGAGAGATCAAGGTTTTTCTCAGTAGTGCTTAATAATCTAAAGATGGGAACTAAAGTTGTAATTCAAATAATTAGTCTGGGTACAACTAAAGATTGGTGTTGCCACACTGCCCTTTCATTCTTGCTGATTAATAAAATCTCACAGCTCCTGTGGTTTAAGGATATACAGACCCAGGGAGCCAAAAAATCTCAATTTAACCTTTGCACATCCATACATTAATTTTGACAATACATTGTATTAAGTAATTCTTCTTTCTTTAGACAAGCACTGTAGAGCATTTTATATTTACTCCTGTTCTCCCCTTGACTTCTGTCTTTTCTAGACTCTAAAATATTATATACAAAGTATTATATTAACAGTTTTTTTTTCATACTTTACACTCTGTATTCTTAGCGTGAAATTTACTAAAATCGAAAAGTATTTTTTCACCTAAAACTCAGGCAAGATAGTGCGTATGTTTAGACAATGGTATATATGTTTTGGATCCCAGAACATATCAGCAGCAGAGGCAACTTTAATAGTATTATTTCCCTAGAGACTTAACTGTTCCTTTAATTCTATGTTTTCACTTAGAGCAAAAGAAAAACAATTATCAATTTTTACCAGCAGTGCAATGAAGTCCTGCCATACTAGCATTTAATAACACTGTACATACATAAACAGCACTATGTTAATATTTTTGTGACTGAACATATTAAGCTTTCATTAAAAAATAAAATGTATGCAGGTATCTTAACACAGGCAGCTATAAGGTCATTGGACCACACTGTTAAAAACAATTTGTTTGTTTTCTTTCTACATAGCCTGAACTAGGGACTGAGTTCAGGATGGAAAAGTTGAAACATACCTAAGGGGTCATTCCGGTAGCTCCGAATTTTCCATCCCAAATTCACTTATAGCGAACTCCCATTATAAAGTCGCGACCGCGACAATTTTTTAGTCGCAGTCGCGATTTTATAATGGGAGTTCACTATAAGTGAATTCGGGACGGAAAATTCGGAGCTACCGGAATGACCCCCTTGTCTTTTCTTTATAAGAATTAGGTTTATACTAATACTATATTTGGATAAGTGAATTTGACAGGGTCCCCAAATACTAGAGCTCTGCTCTTGTGTAAGTACCGGTACTACTGAGAAAAAAAGCTGTATAGTGAAAGGCAATGCAAAAATATTTTAGAGACAGTATGTAGACTGGGGTAATACGATCTTAACCTGATATTAGATAGCCTTGATTCTTGTAGCTTTATACTTTCCCTGTTTGGAATGTAATAGATTAATTTGGAAATTCATAATCACTAGGTGCAAACGCTAACTGGTATCCCATAGCAACTATCAGCAATTTGGGTTTTACCTGTCCAGGCATTATAGACACATTTTAATCAACTACCCAACTGGTTGTTAAGTGCGCATCCGTTTGTGAATAGGAAAGAGTACATACAAGAGAACCCTGGGATAATATAAACCAAAGCAATGAAAATAATTTCCCAGACAGAACTGTCCCTCTGGTCTCCCGGGTACAATGCATTAATATACGAATTACCTATCACATGGGAACCAGGACAAAAACCTGCTGCTCCCTCAGAAGTCCACGCCACTCCTCCTGCAGATATATATTACGCAGCCAGTTTACGGGGTCCCCTAGATGTGACGCTGTTTAGCAGCCAAATTAGATGGAGCCATTACAATGCAGAGAACTTTCCTAATACAGGTCAAACTGAAGCCCACTACTATGAAAAAAAGAATAATATAATGCATGCAACTTAAAGAAACACCTACCCTGAGTAATGGGTAAAACCTTTAGAGGCAGAGCAAACCATAAATTCTTCTATTTTCTTCCTTCATTCTCCCATTAATGAACAGCAAAAATCAGCTCTCAAACGAAATACTGTTAGAAACGCTTCCTGTTTTATTCCACTGCAATTGGCCAGCACTAACGTCAAACTATTAAATCCCAGCCAATGGGCTCTGCTTATCTCGGCTAAGGCCGGCATCTATAAGTGTCTTCGTTCTTACGTAATAGTCTCAAGGAGAAAAAAAAAACGCCGCGTCCATCTTTAAAGATGGCAAAGTCAGACAACAAAACTTGCGCTAATGTATTTAATGAACTTGTTACCAAAAGATAGTTTGCAGTCCACATCATAAATATAAACCCGTAGATTTGTATAAAAATATAGGCTTGAATTTACTAATGGAAATAATAAGTATTTTTTTTTTATAAGGGGGAGATGCCTTGTGTTTTCCACAGATTCAATTTTTCACCCAAAAATTTATGCAGGTACTTTATAATAGCCTAGGCAGTTTATAACAAAGACTCTAGGACTCTGTGGCGCACGTTTCACGTACACACAAAAGAAAAGCATTGACCGCCCTCTTATAGGCTGATTTCCAAACTGACGCGTCAGTCAGCAGTGCTGTTACGGACTAGGCTCGCACACGAGCTATTAGGAGTCGAGTGACGGGCTGTCTGTGGCACGCGCGCTGGGTAACGCGCAGAAACCCAGCTTATGTTCCGGTGAAATTCAAACGCCAGTGTCCGGTCACCAAAGCGGGAGACAGCTCGCTCCAGCTTGGCAGGTAATCATGTTGACGCTTGCTGTTAGTCTGTTATCTAGTAAGGAAAGCGCTGACATTTCTGAGCGCTGCAACAGGAGAATCACAACATTCATTTGCCTGTGTCTGTGGAACTGGGTAGGGGGGGAGGCTGTTGCTGGGGGACCGGCAGCGCTCAGTGAAGCGGAGCCTTGTTGCGGCTGGCAGTCAGTGTAATGAGAAACCAGTGCTATAGCTTTTATCAGACAAAGGGATGCCGCTGTTCAGCTGTCACCTATCAGCACATCATGTCATATCACTGCTGCCTCCAGCCTATATGTTCATTTGGTTTCCAACATTTCCATTCTGCATATAACTTAGGTCGGTGCTGGCAATGAGTTTATTCTGCTTCCTGGTAACATATAATTCATATATTTGGGAGATTATGTGAAATGTTTTAAATATAAAAAAAATATGTATTTTAGTTAGCGACATTAATATGCACAGGAACCTACTTTGTGAGCCTTTCATTGTAAAGGGGATGGGGATCATGCTCAGATGGCAGTCCACTTCCATTAAACTCTGTAGGTAAAATGTTATTTTTTGTTCTAATTGCCTGTTCCTATTGTGGGTTTTTTTTTTTTTTTTTTTTAATGTAAAAAAGAGCCTGAAGTATGAGATTTCCATCATGAGTTTTATGGTTACATTGTTTTTCTCTAAAGTTAGGCATTAAAATTAGGGAAATGTTGCATTTTTAAAGCTTTATCCTAAGAAAAAATGTATCCTGTTAAAACTATTTGGCAAAATCTTATTGAAGGACTAGTTTACGCAGTTGCATTTAATGTAAAATATTTGGACTGATTAATTAAGGGCTTAGGTACACTGACAACACAGAAGCAGGAAATGACTGTTTCCAGTTACAAACCCAGTTTACACTGACAACTTTAGTGCTTTTCAGTAGCTGCTACTTTAGACATTAGTCTGGTATATATTTGGTATTAGGGCTTGAAATTGTTATTTAGTTGGACTAAATTTGCATTTAATAAATGACGATACAAGCAACAGACAGTTGCTTCACATGGAAATAGCACTTGCACACTACAGCCAGTGACAGTTTCTAGTGCCAATGTAAAATGTCCTATTATTAGTCCTGTATATTAGTTGCAGGTAAATCGGTAGTGTACATGAGCACTAAGTCTGACTGTTCACATGCAACTACATTCCATTGTTTTTGGTGGAATTTACATGCATATAATGCATATAGAGCTGAATCTTTGTTGTTTTGACAAGTTGGTCTGTATTTTTCATGTCTTTTTGTCTCTGACCTCAAATTACAGTGAAATCAGACACATACACATCAGCTGTGCAGTGGTATGTAAGAGACCATGGCAGCTAAAATGCTGCCAGCAGTGTGTTTGTATGTAAATTGCAGTGTGTTATAAGAGTGGCCATACACCTATTGTGTTTTACCTAAATTCTTATTGGCTGGTTTTTCTCAGGAAAAACTCAGAGACCTTTTTAAGAGAAGTGGCAAGGCCTCTTTCAAACTACTGCTCAGCTGATGTGTGCAAGAGCCTGATTTCACTGCAGTTTGATTTTGGCCTGTTAAAATAAAACTCACATTGGACTTGACTATATTTTATTGTCATTTGAGTTTAGATAAATGGACATGTAAAGTATAGGCAAGCTTGAGTAAACACAATAAAGATTCAGTTAGTTCTATGTGTGTTGTGTGTATGCAAGTGCTGCAGAAAACAATGGCACATGTTTGCATGTGAACAGTCAAACCTACTGCTTGGAAAAGCTGGTAAGCATGAAAGAGCTAGTGCAACCTTAAACTTAAAGAAAACACCAACACCCTTACAAAAAACCTTTACATCATTCAGTCAATAACAAACAGTGAAACCAATCATTTACAAAGTTTGCTCCCCTCTAACAAAAGTTACTTCTGCAGGCCAGGTAGCCAGCATGGATAATATATATGTCAAGTAGCATTTACATTAGAATATCAACCATGCATAGAATTTTTTCTACCTTTGTATTCTTTTGCCCTAAAATGTAATATGATCTTTATCTATGTCCTCGCACAGATCCAGTAAAATGAATTTACCTCAAATAAAGGTGAACCAGTGTTTCTTGGCCCTCTGTTTGGCTCCTTTGTTTCCAGTGTTTCCTTCCTATGTGCATGTAAATTTTTGCAACGTTAAAGGACTAGTAGCACAAAAAAAAAGAAAATTGTATTTAGGATTGGCATTGTAGTCACTGTAAATGGTTCTCCTTTCTTTTTATTGGTTTTGCTGGTCCTTTAAAATAATAAAGAATTTATACCAGACTGCTCTGAAGTATCTTTATGTGAAATATTTGTTATTTTTTCTTTATTGTCAGAGGTAGGAAGTTTCTATTCCCCAAATGTTATGCTATGCACATCTCTGTGGTAATAAGTTTCACATAAAAGCCTTTCAAAGCAGTCTGGAATAAATAATTTTGTGCATATTACTTGTGTTGCACATGACCAGTAAAGAGGATTCCAGGTGAGGTTTTGCTATATATTGGAATTTTATCTTTTTAAAATGCAGCCTTAACATTTTCAAGTCACATCATGTGAATAATATAATTTAACTGTGTTTATAATGGTTTGATCTCCCTCCCTTTAGGGGGGTCATTCCGGTAGCTCCGAATTTTCTGTCCCAAATTCACTTACAGTGAACTCCCATTATAAAGTCACGACCGCGACAATTCTCCCATTATAAAATCACGACTGCAACAATTTTTTAGTCGCGGTCGCAACTTTAGAATGGGAGTAAGCTATAAGTGAATTCGGGACGGAAAATTCGGAGCTACCGGAATGACCTCCTAGGAGTAAAAAACGAAGGTAATATAAATCTGATTTAACTAAAATGAAAAATACAGTACATCTGATCTGCATGCATTTTTAAAGAAAAACTAAAGTGCTTGTTACACCAGCAATGATTCATAATGGGTGGTCTTAATGTACATGCCACTGCAGGTCTTTTTTCCAGCACTTCCTTCTACTTCTTGTTTCATAGATCTTCTTTCCTTCAGCTACCAGCATCACAATCCCCAGAACTTCTGTCTCCTCTTCTTTATTACAGATGTGAGCATGCGCAGAGGCAGTATTGTGACTTAATACTGCTTTTCCACTTTCTCACATTAGTGATGTTGAAAAGGAGGCGTTAACCTGAAGGGGATCATTACTTTGGAAGCTGAAGAAAAAGAACATAAATGAAACTAGAAGGAGGAGACACTGTTGGGGGAAAAAAAGACCTGTAGCAGTAAGTATATTAATACCATCAATTATGTATAATGAGCACTTGAGTTGTCTTTTAACAGGAGTCCATATGGATAAATTGGGACATCAGTGTTGGACCGACTAGTGGAAACAGACCAAAGTTGCAGCATGTCATAACTCAGTTGGATACTCTTAAATTGAAACGGATTGATTGTGTATAATACATTTGCTGTAGGAAACAATGGGTTAAGTTTGCTTTTGTGCAGTTGCCCCTGCTGAAATAGATTCTCAACACTGTGCCCTACTTTGGAAAATTTGGGATAAAAGTCAAGAAAAGTGTACTTTCTCCATATTATTAAACACATTATACTAGGGGTCTTAAACTCTGTGGGATAAATAGGACGCACAGAAAAATAATGAAGCTGATAAGCCACATTCTATACCAATTTTTTTTTTCTTGCTCCACTACCGAACACTGCTTCCTTACCTGTGCACATCCCTTGCATGCATATGAGGTAAGGAAGCAGTCTGAGGGAGAAGCAAACCCACCATTGCAGGTTTTGCGAGGGCTCACCCTACACAACTACCGGGCATGCTTTTGCCCTCAGACTGCTCTATGCAGTCCAAAGGATGTTTCTGCAACTCTGATACCCCGCAGGCCACATGTGGCCCTTGGGACATGAGTTTCAGAGCCCTGCATTAAGCCAATGCACAGTGCTTGTTTGAAAAAAAAAAATATGATGTTTAGCAATCTAGAACTGTACTTTTTGTTTTTATGGAAGTTTCTCGACTTTGTGTAGAATTTATTTATAAAATGCCCACCAGAGCTTTTTCACTTCAAGGCTATAAATAGGCCATAACCTATTATAAATATGTATGTGTTGGGGAGGAACTAGTTGGTCTACTAAAGGTAGATAATATTTTACATTTTATTGGTAAGTTGTGTATTCATATTTATCTCTCAAAGGGCGTGTAAAGTCCAAAAATATTTTTGATATTTCATTATGCTAAAACAAACATTGTTTTGATATGTTAAAACTTTTTTTTTTGCCATTCATTTGTGTTATTAACTCACAACTTATTACCGTGTTTCCCCGAAAGTAAAACATCCCCCAAAAATAAGACCTAGTGCAATTGTAAGACTTAGTTGCAGTAAAGTATGAGAAATATACCATACTTGTACTGTGTTTCCCTGAAAATAAGACGTCCTCCAAAAATAAGACCTAGTGCTTCTTTAGGAGCATTAATATAAGACCCTGTCTTATTTGCGGGGAACACAGTATGTTGCTATTATCTACTCTTACATTTGAAGTTTGTTAAAATTGTTGGAACCTGCTTTACAGTAAAAACAGAAGAATTTTTAATTTCAAGCAAATACCTTGTTTGTTGCTTTGAAAAAGCATTTATATTGTAAAGTGCCTATTTTTAACAGGTGCAGTAGGGATTCTACGGAGTATGCTTGAATAGTCCTGCTCGTTTCAATAATTCATGCAGATGTACTTGGTATAAAGGTACCATGTATTTGACATGGTAATTTTATAGAATTTGTGAAAGTATAAATATGTCATCACTATCAGTGCTGTCATTTTTAACAATATTTATCTTGAGGTATGGTCTTGAGATGATGATTAATAAGCCTATTGCTCTTATTAATGGAATCGTAAGATATTAAAACTTTAAAGTGGACCTATCACCTCCAAACAACATTAGCTCATTCGATAGAGACAAGTCTATAGGAACGTTTTTGTAATATACTTTCATTAAAAAAAATGTACTTCTGAGTGCTTTTTTCCTGCTTTCCTAGGCTGTAATCTTGTCTCTGCTGTCTGTGTCCAGTTGTAGAGCTGTGGGAGGAGGTGCTGTGAAGTTGATTGATTGCTTAACACCTCCTCCTAACAGC
>JAKJJM010003697.1:0-12558 GCA_021901965.1 Pipa carvalhoi
AAAAAAAAAAATCAGTTGCACATAAATAAATAAGAACTGGCATAGAAAGGCATATTATTTCCTCCAAACTGGTCAGACAACATTTGCTTATTCCTAATGATCAGGGATATTCCACATCTTTTATTATTAGATTTAGCCAAATACAATTTCTATCCTCAGAAGCATTTGGCAGAATAATAAACAGAGTAATTTGCATATTCAAATTTGTCCTCCAGTGTCCTAGACTGTTAAATGTATATAGCAAACATCACATGACTTTGAGGGATTTAAATTCATTCTGGATAAAATCTTACCAAGCATCCTGAAAGATGGCTCGCTATTGCAGCCATATGTACGTTCAGCTGGGATGTCATCCACATGTGGGTAATTCTATTTTGAACAATGCCAATTCATTTCTCAACACTATGTAATGAGGGACAAAATGCACAATTCTTCATATCATTTAAGCAAAAGTCAGATTTTGTATTCAGCCCTCTGTTAGTAAATAAAGACACGTAAAATGCCATTTAAAGCTTCATCTCAAATAATTAATGCAAAAATAAAAAGCTCAATTCATATTAACAAATCCTGTTCTAATTTGTGTACAATTTCCCCAGAACTAGCACTTCATGGAGAATTTGCTGAATAAACCAAAATTCAATTTCTGTCTAGATCATTTTCTTGTACGGCATACTGATAAATCATTTCTTTTTTTTTTTTTTACTTTTTCAGTTAATTAAAACAAATACTCCACAAAGCAGAGGACATCTGTGATTGTAACATCTCTGCGCTGTGTGCTTGTAGAATAGAGGGGAATGGAGATGATTGGCAGCTCAGTATCTGTGTTTGCGGCACACAAGCTGTTGTGTTTCCTTTATAATTGTTCTGCATTTTTCACAACTAATAGGCAGAATTGCAGCTAATTGGCCCATGAGATGAGAAGGAGGTCAACATGAGCCACACTTCTCCCACTAGCTGTGCATGAGACTGACCCCTGCTGACTTATTTTGATTTTCCTCTAAGCCGTCTGGGACTGATTTTTGTGCTATTCTTTATTATTCACATCTCTTAACTAGGAAAAGAGAAGGAATATCAAAGTTTTGCCTCCCTGCATGACATCCTGTATTCAGAATAGAAACAGATTTTTTTTTTATTCCTGTAATCTATTTCTAATTTTCTTAACCAAAACATCTTGTCGGGGCTTAATCTAGATATTAAACATTAATACAAATTGTCAAACTAAACTGATAAATCATCACCTCCCCAAACTCCTACTGATTTATAACTTTTCCAGCATGTTAGAAATGTACCCAGGTTAATGACACATGACTTAAATATATATTTTTTTCAAAGAAGCTTTTCTTCTTTAGGATGCTCAGGAAAACATATGATTTAATCACTAGCAAGGGGTGGGGCTTCACCACTTTGAAGGAGGCAGGCAGACTATAGAGTTCCCTATTGGAGAGGACTAACCAGATGGCTGCTTTGTAGGGTGACTATCTTCTAACAAGCATATACATTTATTGATATGCTTCCTAAATGTATTCGACTGGGATATAGAATGGAATCCAGTGACTTATTTTGGCCTGAAGTTTGAGTAAATTGACAGTTTGACTAAAATTTCTTAATGAATGTGCCTGTAAGTGAATTGTACTATTCATATATACTGCTACATGAGTGAGTCATACAGTGCACAGGACTAGCTAAAAAACTTCATGCAAAAGGAATTGTAGTTCCATAAAAACAAGGCTTTAGTTTATTACTGAAAGCCTAGATGTTCTGATCATATACTAGCTTTAGATTCCCTTGGATTAAGATTGTCTGAGACTAGAAGGAACAATGACCTTTAAATAGAATGTATTTTCTCTTTAAGTAGATAAGTGCTATACCCAGTAAAAAAAAAGAAAAACAAAGAAATCCATAGACAGAGTTTTAGCGAAGACAATTACCGGTAAATACAATAAGAACAGCAGATGCACAACTAGAAGATGTTTCCATCTTATGTCTGTTATAGAGTGGCAACTGTGTGAACATGAATAGAGGTGATAAATAGATACAAAGGATGGAAGCAGGTGCATATGTGGGGGTGGGAAGTGCATCCACTGAACACTACCGAACACTTCTTTCAGTGAGTGAATTTTTAGAAGTGCTTTGAAAAGTCTGATTGAAGGAACTTGTCAGAAATTGGGGGAGTGAATTCCAGATGTGGAACAATAAGGACATCACTGTTCAAGTGAATGTCACCTTCAGCTACTGTGATTTAATCCCCATCCTTCTTTATTAATTTTCCATGTATAATAGCTTAATACCTGGATATGAGGCTGCAGACCCGGGTTCAGGTTATCAGCCTGTTTTAGGGTGAAATTTAATAAGCCCAAAAAGACTCGATTTTGTCTTTTTCAGGTTTATTAAATCCTTCCATGAAGTTTCCGCGAGATCATCTCGCGGGAGTTTTCCTTTTCGATTTTGCGAATTAGATTTTTCCATAGAAAGGTATACTAGCCATAATACAAATGGCTACCTTTATATTGAAAAATCCAAATCGGAAAATCGAAAAGCAAAACTCCCATGGGATGATCTCACGGGGAAATCTGGTGAGAATAAACCCGAAAAGACTCAAATCCGACTTTTCAAGTCTTTTCGGGCTTATTAAATTTCGCCCTTAGTAGAGTATAAGGGAAAAGCAACAGGCAGTCATAAAATGTGTTTTTATGTTGTAATATCTATTCAAATGAGTATGGCAAAGAGGGAAATCCTCTAGTCAAAATTCACTTGTTTGGCTGCAATTTGAATCCTTTTTGGACAGGGGATTATATTTACTGGGTAGTTAAATTAGTACTGTCCCAGAAAAAAATCACACTAACCAACAGAGGTGAGCAATATTGCTGTTTTGTTTTGTTTTCTGGAAACTAGTTAGCATGAACCATTTGACAAGGGTTTAATAATCACTTAAAATACATGTAGCTGACTCCATCCCTGGTTTAAAAAGAGATAGACATATTATGAGGTGAATGGCTGCTTGTGCTCATGTGTGGAGAGGGTACATTAGGGGACTGGGCTACAAAACATAATAGTGTAATAATATTTTGAGGGTGCAAAGTGAAAACTGCTTAACCTAAAGATGTATTTTTTTACTTCAGTCATGGTTCTTTAACCAGAACGCAGGTAGAAAACTAGCTACCAGGTTTTGGCTTGTTTTTCTGTATATATCATATGTTTCTTACAATTAGTAATTGGCAGCTGTCGGGTCTTGATACCCAAGGTTCCCAGCACTCCCCAAACATACCAAAGAGATGTACATGTGGAGTCCAGCTAGGCCACTGCCAGCTGTTATTACAAGCACATAACAGGAGCCACATAGGGGCAGCAGTGAGCAGGATGTCTCAACCCATGACAGCTAAAATAGAAATCTGAGAATGAAGAATCTCTCACCAGAGGCTAAAAGGCAATTTTAAGTGGGTATGAAAAAACAATATTAAACAATACAGCAATATAGACATTTCCAGACTGGATCTGATGTAGTTCCGTTTATGCCTGTAGCTTTGTGTAATTACATACAACACAGCAACATGGACATTGGGTTGTGTAGGATTATCTGGTAATGATAAGGAACCTATTTACCATTAGATTACACATTAGTGCACTTAATGTATCCATATTTTCTATAGTTTACAGCACATGGCATGTATACACGTATGTTTGTCAATGTGCACAAAATAAATCTGTCACATAGTTCATGGCATTTAACTTATTAAACTGAAAAATAACTAACAAGGTGGAATTAACACTGCTCAACACCCATGAATCAGTTATTGCAGGAGAAATAAGAAAATCCATGAAAGTATCCCACAGAAATACATTGGTAATGGCCTGAGGTGCCATTATTTTAACAAGACACATTTGATACAGAAAATCTATTTTGCTTTTTGCCAAACAGGCAAGTTCTGTATATTCAGGACAAGCAGAGCCATGTCATAATACTCAGTGCAACATTACTTATGAACGATCTAGATCTATAGAAGCTTTGTTTTACTGCAGGAAGGCCAGAGCATGTTTGAGGCAGAACTAGTGAAATTCATAGTGACATCCCATACAGCTGCAGTACAGGCATCTCAGTATTACTGACAGTTAGCAGCAAGGTAGAGTGAGCATGATATCCTGGGCTATTCTTTTATATATGTATAAGTCTGCTCTGTCTGTTTCAGCCCATACATTTCATTGGGGAATTTGGTGACAAGACCAGATGTACAGAATTTCTACCTGAGCGTCACAGAGTTTCCATGTGTCATGACTTAGAGTCAACGGTTAAAGAAGAAATTGCACTGGAGCCAGAGGTACTGAATGCAAAAGGCTTAATATATTTTCTGTTTATTATGTATAACATTTTGGTTAAAACCAGATGATCTTATATTACATTTCTAGCAAATTAAAAGAAAGATTATTGTTAGTGCATGCCATAGGGCAGAGGTCCTCAAACCTTCTAGCTGTGTGTCACAATTAAGGGGGTCATTCCGGTAGCTCCGAATTTTCCGTCCCGAATTCACTTATAGCGAACTCCCATTATAAAGTCGCGACCGCGACAATTCTTCCATTGTAAATTGCAACCGCGACAATTTTTTTTGTCGCAGTCGCAATTTTATAATGGGAGTTCGCTATCAGTGAATTCGGAAGGGCAAATTCGGAATTTACGGAATAACCCCCTAAATGTAAAAAACACAAGTAAGGTAATTGTAACTGGGTTCTTATAACACATAGAGCATTGTTTTCTTAAAAAAAAAAAACCTTCCCATGTTGCACTGCATAGAACACTCTGGTACCTGTGCTTTTAATTCCATCTGTGCCTTCATCATCACTACTAAAATATTCATCTGATCTGATGCTGTTGAGAATATCATCAAAAGAAAATATGGAGTGGTAGTATAAGCAACTTATTATGCATGTGTCCACTGGTGGCAGATTACTGCAGTAATTGACTGGTACATAGTAGTCTCTCAGCAGTATTAGGCTAAACTAGAGGCCGCTGCCAGCGCTAGGTGTGGCTGTGTGAGACAGGTTGAACTTGATAAACATATATCCGTTTTAACTCCAGTTTTCTGTGTTTTTATATATAAATTTTATAATGATGTGCAGGTGGAGCCAGTGTTTTATGTGTGTGTGTGTGCGTGTGTGTGTGTGCGTGCGCGTGTGTGTGAATTTACAATAGTGACTGAATTTATCAAACTGTGCAGCATTTAGAACACAAAATTTAAAGATTAATGGAACATAAGAGAATTAATTTACATGCAGTTCTTGTCCAGTGGAGAATAATAATGTTGCACATACACACAATCCTGCACCATAGTTCAGTGTATTGCATCCATCAAAATATACAGTGCACTGAATTAAAATCATTTTCATTGTACTTTACTCACTAATATGAAGTGATTTTACAATCTAAGTTAATGTGACTTATGCACATTAAACAACAACATATTCTTATAACTGTGAAGTGCCTTAAATGTCAGAAGGAGTACACTGTAAATGATTTGTTTGTTTACGGGGAGCCAAGGGACAGAGAGAGATTGGGAGAAATGATGAACAATGACAAAATCCATATTTCTAATAATATATATAATATATCCCTCTGCTGCTGCTAATTGCTGTTCTGCATCATTTGGTAGTTAAATTAAGTTGTTAAAGTATAGGTACCATTTAGTAATGCCACACAAGATGTTTAGATGCCAGTGGTATAGCTAGCATCAAAATGTGTCCGTTTGATTTGAATTGGCAACTGTGTACAGTTTGTACATTCTTATCTGCAGGTTGGGAACACCTAAGGATGTATTCTCCTGTGGTAGACCACCTGTGGATAAAGTGTATACAGTTTAAGAGAGTTGTCTAATCAAATGAATAGGATGTATTTTATCAGTGCTTTAATGTTGGTTTCATTGGCAGTGTCAAAACTCATTGTGTGACTTTGGCTTTACCTCTGCAAAAACAGCAGCTGTATAATCATATACAGAGTGTTAGCAGCTGCAGTGTTGATCTCTGGATCATTCTTACACTGATAAATTCACTCACTGGGTTGCCTTTTATACTGCTGTGTATATTGCTTCCTATGGTTTGCAGTTAATGGAACACCTGACATACCTTTATAAAGTGACCCATAATGCACCTAACAATGACAAATTAATTTGTTCTTTAGCTATACTAGATCAGTGAAGCAGAAAACATGGACCAGAGAGACTCAGTGAAAATACCTGCAGCGGGTTTCAGTTAACTGCTAAAGTCGCAGCCTATTCTTTTATTGTACCATTGTCTAGATAGGCGTAAGATTTTGGAGCTTAGTCATGAAAGTCCAAACAATCCTGTAAAGGTCTAATTCATATTTATTCTATTCTCATTTTAGTAGAGAATTTGGCAAGGTGTATTGTGTTGTATTCAGCAGTTTTACTACTATCCGACTGACTACACCACACTACGCATCCGACCCAAAGTAATGAGACTTCACTTTGACAGTCAAATTCTCACTTTGATAAATAAGCCTCTCTTAGTCTTAGTGCTAGACACAATTCATCTTTGTCACGTGTTTATTTAATACATAATAACACATTTTTGTTACAAAGAGCCATGTATGAATGAAAACTAATGCTTGACAATACATTTTCTTAAGTGAACAAGTTAGTTAAGAAAAAATCAATACTTCAATGAAAGAGGATTTAATTTTCATTTGGAGAGATTGAGTCCTGCAAGATTATCTGATGGAAAAAAGTTTAGAGCAGGTGAACAGAACTGTTTAAACACCAGGAACATAGTTTGAGCTGAACAAATGTGCTGCCATCTTTAAAATTCAAAGAGGCTAAAATATAAGTAACTTGAATAGACTGTAATATGAACTGGATTTCCACAGAACATTCCAATCCTAAACTGGAACCTGATATGACAGATCATGCAGACCTATTAGATCGCTCTGTTATAACAGCTAATATCTCTAATCCAACCTATTGCCTGTCTCTGCCCTTAAATGACCAGTAACAGACAAAAATAAAAATTCCCATTTGGATTGGCATGGCAGTTGTCTAAATCTAGCACTTGTAAAAATGTTATCTTCGTAGTTGAATTTATGAACGTTATTGCTATTTGTCTTTTATTCTTTCCTGGTAGCAGCCATGTTGTTAAACAGAAATAAGCAGTCTCATTGTTTTCTATGCCGCTTAATTTAGTAACTATTCAGGAAGTGTGCCTGAAAGCCCAAATTTTAAAGCTAAATAGTTTAGTTTATAGACACAATTTTCCCGGTGTCTCCGAGAGCCAGTCCAATGCTGATTGCCAGCCTTGTTACTTATTTGGGATATTTCTAAAAGTTTGACTTGATAAAAGCTGGTGAAATATATTTTTTTTACCGACTTATAAAGCCAATCTGTGTTTCGATTAAAAAAAAAAAGTGCTTGCATGCTTTAGTCTGGCAAAAACCCATTTAATATGGAGTAGATCCATTTATTTCATCACAGTCAGACGAGTTTCTGTGCTGAAAGACTGTTGATATCGATCTGCGACGGAGGGAAACTGCATTGCATTTTAAATTTCCCCCTATGTATTCATCACAATACTATCATTCATTTAATAATCTGCAATTGTCTTTCTCCTAAAAACCCACACACCCAGGCCATATTTTATATCCAGGCAATGACTCATACATATCCACCTGCCTTAATTTATATTTTATATATGACTTTTTTAATGATTTATTTAATGGTATCGTTCTGCAGCCAGGATACCACTCCACTTCATAGAATGCATGAATACAAATAATATAACATTATCTGTTTTTGTTAGGTGCTCACTAAAGGGTTAACGTTATATCTCATTGTATAATTAATGGGTAAATACATATACTTATTATATTGGTTGTTGGGACTTAGCTTGCTATATATACAGTTTTGGAAATACAGCTAATAGTGAATTACATGCCATTCTTTACTTACAGCTTTGCAGGTAGAGGATTTCAACAAAATCCAATCATTTTCTGATTATCTTCACATTTTCAAATGTCATTGTACTGCAGGAGGTGTACAAAGACATGTTGTACCAGACAATATTCCATTGGGGTGAATTTCCACACTCCCTATAGTTCATTGAATATAACAACTGTAGCAGTGGGACCTACAGCCCACAAGGACATCAATGTAGTGGACAGCTATGGATAAAAACAACAGCAAAATAAATAAAAATACATCTGTCCAGTTTTATGAACATATTTCACAGTTCTTTTTTTCTTTTTTTTTTATCTGCAGAATTTGGACAAAATTTACTAAAGTCAAAAATGATTTTTCGACCTTAGCCTGTTTTTCGTCACGAAAATGGGCAGAAAGGTCGAAAATTCTGTTTTTGACTTTTTTGTCCCTTTTTGGATGATTTTCGCAGTGAAAATGGGCAAAAGGGTCTAAAATTATGATTTTGACCTTCTTGCCTCCCATTTTGCCGTTTTTTTTTGTCCCAAAAGCGGGTGAAAAATGGGGGTGAAAAGGTCAAAACTGTAATTTTCAATCTTTTCGCCAATTTTCATGGCGAAAAAGTAAAAAAAATAATTTTCAACTTTAGTAAATTTCGACCTTTGTATCTTACTGGTCTGGACTTTATAAACCCTCATGTTATATGGTACAGTAACACAGACATAAAAGTAACATAGTTTATAAGGCTGAAAGTAAGCCACAAGTTCATCCAGTTCAGCCTATTTTCCTGCAATGTTGATCCAGAGGAAGGCAAAAAAAACCCCATGAGGCTAAAGCCAACTGTCCTCATATTAGGGAAAAATATTCCTTCCCAACTCCAATATGGCAATCAGAATAAATTCCCATGATCAAGATCCCACCTTATAAAGTTATCTAGTACTCATAACTTGTAATGTTCTTACACTGAAGGAAAGCATCCAAACCCTTTTGGAACTCTTTAATGGAATCAACCATGACAACTTCTTCCGACAGAGACTTCCATAGCCTCACTGTTCTTACAGTAAAAAAAAACCCTTCTGTGTTGATGCATAAACATGGTTATTAGGTCACCCCTTAATCTTCTTTTTTCCAGACTAAACAAGCCACAGTTTTGATAATGTTTCTTGGTAGTCTAGTTTTCCCATTCCATTAATTAATTAATTAATTAATTCCATTAATTAATTTAGTAGCCTACCTTGAGCTCAAGCTCAACCACATCTTTCTTGTGCACTGGTGCCCAAAACTACATACAATATTCCATGTGTAGTCTGAAATGTGATTTGTAAAGCGGTATAATTATGTTCTCATCAAGTGCATTTATGCCCCATTTGATGCACCCCATGATCATATTTGCTTTGGCAGCTGCTGCTTGACAGTGGTTGCTACAGTTCAGTTTATTGTCAAGTAAAATTCCTAAATCCTTTTCCATGTCTGTTTTGCCAAGTGTTTTCCCATTTAGAAAATAATCTAGACATGCATTTCCACTTCCCATATACATAACCTTACATCTATCAGTGTTAAACCTCATTTTCTACTTTTCTGCCCAAGTCTGCAATGTGTCTAGATCCATCTGTAATAAAATACTATTTCTTTTCTTTTTACTATGCAAGTCACAGTAGTAGTAGCCTGTCAACATAAAGCTGTGAAGTTTTATGGCTGAGTTTTAACAAAATAGGAATGCACACACCGTTGTTGTATAGGGCACCTATATAAGTTTGTTTTGGTGGAACCTAGCATAAGGATTTGTACCAGTTAGAAATCAAAGGTATGCAGTAAAATATCATTTATTTATTGTATTTTATAACTGAACCCACAATAAGTAGCTTAACTTTCTAAAATATATTAAAAAGTATACCAGAATTCATCAACAGGGGCAATTGTTTAATGAGGTTTAGAAAGTCATAGCAACTGATCAGAAATTGTCTTACATCACTATAGCTCCCCTATACAACTGATTGGTTGCTATAGGTTACTAAACCTCACCAAACAATATCCATATCAAGGGTCCCCAGGAAATAACTGTGACTAGCACTGGAGATGAATAAGCCAAGCATTTAATATGGGCTAGCATTAGACTCTGTCTCTTTGTCCTGGATTCTAAGGACCAATGTCAGAAGCCAATGAAACTACACAAAAGCCAAAAACAGATAGGCCCTTCTCCCAGAGGCCTGCTGAAAATAAGATATTGCTGAAAGCATTTTTTCTGATTTGTCTTTGTTTCATGAGATAATGAATTGTTAGGTTGAAAAAAAAACTATACAAAAATATTAATACCAAGCGACTGTAGAAAAATAAAAAGACTATTCAAATTGTCTTTATTTAAACATCTACTACAATATTCCCCACAAATTGTCAAATTTGAAATTATTTTAACTAACATTTACTCAACTATGGCTAATCTGGCCTGCTTGGGTATCAGTAGATCTCCATAAGGGTTCAGACAGCAGTGTCCCTTATAGATTTGCTTTCCTAGACTCGGGTCTAAGTGACCTTCCCAGAAAGTTGGTCCTGTTAGTCAGCCTCTGTCCCATACAAAACCATAGTAGTAGCCTCTTCTCTAGCACCACAGGAATTCTGTAACTGTATCTAAACAAGACAAAAGCTGTGCAGGCAGGGTTGGGAGAAAATGAGGGAAAAAGGCAGGAGAAAACTGTGTGGAAAGAAAATGGCATGATGGAAGGAGCAATACATATTTTAGTGAAAGGGCAAAAATCTTGGGTTTTCAAAAAGTTCCACCAGGAACTGTCTGACAATGCTAAACTCTGTCTCAAATACCCAGGTCCCTCAATCTACTGCCTGTCAAGTGCTCTAGTCCTATGGCTTAGTGAACTGTTTTTTTTCCTACCTTTCCTTTTTTCCATGAATTTCTCCTCATTTTGCTGTGCAGTGTTATTTTTAACTTTGTGCATATGAAGCATAGATGATTTCTCTTAATTGAATCATGCAGTGCAGAATTGAAAACTATCTAATTAATTGACATATCTTGCATAACCCTGAAGCAGTAAAGAGAATAAGTTGGCAAGGAGGAGGGTGAATAAGGGCATTGATTTGTGCCATTATGACTTTTACCTGTTTGGCCAGATCTGATCTGCTCCTGACAAATCTAATTCACTTATACATTACCCCATTCTGAGTAATAGTAACTTAGCAACATTGTGCTCAATACTAAGACTACCCTATTTTGACATCACTATTGCATTTGAAATGCACAAAAAAATCTTAACTTGTAATTTCTCAATATAAATGCAGGAACAACAAGCCTGGAACAGCTGCATATTGTGGGCCCAAAAAGAAGTCACATTTATTACACATTCTTCGGCTCTAAAATATCTGCAAAGTACTAGTACCTTTACAAAGTTGCCTATTCTGAAACTACAGAGAGTATGTTGATAAGAATATTTTCTGTAGTTTGACGCTAATGTTTACCATGGGAAAGAATGGTTTTCTCCAATGTGTAACGTGTCAAACAGTTTTCAGGAAATTAGCATTTTAGAAACAAATTTGCTGTACTAAAGGTACACTATAGCACAAATAATACAGGGGTGGTAAAAATTAGCAAAGAATACAAATGCACAAACTTGCTGCTTATGAAACAATATTTAATAAGAAGTGGTGGTTAAAAGTACTGAAATTAAATAAAAAACAGGCAAAATCCATCCCTATGTACTTCTTTACTCATTTCCCCTAGCCTGCCAATGTATTCATATATTCATGGCCATTTCCCATGTATATGCACTATAGGCAACAGATACATCTATACAGATTCCTCCACAATAGCTACAATAGCTATGTCAGGTATGTATTTGTATTAATATGATATTGTCCGGGCATCATAGAGAATACAGCACCCACTGAAGAATAGAGTTATGTAAGCTGACTACTCAAACTCATTACAGCTGATTTTCTCATTTCAATACAAGACAGAAAAATGTCTCATTGTGTTAACAGTAGTTTTAGTACATCTACATTTACTGTGTTGTATTGAGTTATCTTAACTCTTTGGGGGAAATTTATAAAGAATTATTAAATGCATTTCAGTCGTTTCGATTAATTTTTATTGAGTTTCTTTTCTATTCTCCAAAAAATTTGCATATTTAAAAAAATGCAGGTAAAAAAATCAACATGAAAAAAATCAAAATGATATGAACAAATCATATTTGTGTTATTGCTGCAATAATCATTATCTCAGCGTTAATGGAATCGCTATACAATAGCCTCAACATTGCAGTGATATAGTAGTGCTTATGGAAAAAATTCTCTTTTATTTCATTTAACCTCTTGCTTGCTGATTCGTGATTTTTATAAGTGTTTAGGGTAGTTTGTGCGTAGTCTTTCTTATTTAGGGTAGTTTGCACGTAGTCTTTCTTATTTAGGGTAGTTTGTGCGTAGTCTTTCTTATTTAGGGTAGTTGGTGCGTAGTCTTTCTTATTTAGGGTAGTTGGTGCGTAGTCTTTCTTATTTAGGGTAGTTTGTGCATAGTCTTTCTTATTTAGGGTAGTTGGTGCGTAGTCTTTCTTATTTAGGGTAGTTTGTGCGTAGTCTTCCTTATTTAGGGTAGTTTGCACGTAGTCTTTCTTATTTAGGGTAGTTTGTGCATAGTCTTTCTTAT
>JAKJJM010003702.1:0-11799 GCA_021901965.1 Pipa carvalhoi
GGTAGTCACAAATCAAGCTGGGTCATACATTAGATTTAAGCTTTTGACACTCTGAACCCACACCAAATATCTGTTTGGTTGGGCAACACAGCGCTGAGTAAATTATGCACGATATTTAGGCTCTGTTCTCCAGTGATTCCTAGCTCCCGATCACTGAAAATGAGTGGGCGGACTTTCAGGAGGTCAGCTGATCATCATTTCCTGTACTGACGTCAGCTTCTTCCTGCCTCTGCTGAGCTCAGTTGTAGAGCTGATAGAGTCTGCGGGGCCGTCGGCCACTGCCTGTAAGGAATCTGGAGAAGATGCAGAGCACTGATTCAAAAGCAGATTAAAAGAAAAGTAGCTTTTGAAAATGGGAATCGGTTTGCGATTCCATGCATATTAAAGGTACAGTGCATTTTTTTGTTTCTAGCCTTTAGTGTCCCTTTCAGTTTTTATTCACAATTTGTTTAGTGTCCAAACTTTTTTGGAATCTGGTTTAAACCTCTGCAGCTACAAAATAGCAGTGGATCTGATGTCAGGTACCTAAATTGGTTTCAGCTAATTCTGAGCCTGCTGAAGCCAGTTTTCTCTGTCTTTCAAACTAAAGGTATTGATTCCTGATTTTTGCAGACCCTGAATTTGAAACTCACTTCCTGTCTATACATGATACTCCTCCGATAATATTTCTGCCACTTGGTTTCTAACACAGTTCCACCTGCTGCTGCCTTGCTAGTTAGGATCCTGTCACACTACAGTAGGTGTGGGATGAAATTTGCTTCTGCAGAAGATAAAAAAAACGCGCTGTGAGCATTCGTTCTCTTGTATAATTTATCTATTGCTTCATGTATTGGATTTCTATAATTCATATTTTATTCCAGGGTTGAATTCATATGTTTAAAGATCACTGTGATTACAATCAAGCTATGTATTGCTACCATGGAAGAAGAGAGGGATATATAGATGCCGTAAAAAGGCATAGCAAATGTAATGTACTATTTATTCCTCCCACAAACTTCAGATGTGCACACAGTTTACAAATGGAGGTGATCCTAGAGAGAAAACAGTTTTAGATACCTAATGTTGGTGGTGGTGCAGACTTTATTGTTCATTGCCTAGGTCCATCTACTGAATTTCAGTAAAGGCACTAGGACCATTCCTGGACTACTTTGTGTCTGATGTGCTATACCTCCCTCACACAGTAAGAACAGATGATATTTGAATGTTAAAACTAAATATACTCTTGCTGCATGAAGTGTTGCAAAGTGAAATGTTAGAGAAATTACCAACACAAATGTTATTCATATTACCATATTATGTTGTTGTACTCAAAGTGAGAGTTGGTTAGATGAAACAGTTGGTCTTTTCAAGGTAAGTGTTGGAGAGAGGTAGGGTGTTCCTTCCATTGTTTGAGTATATTAAGTGTTTTAACTCCTCCAGAGTCATCAGGATGTGAACCCAATGGAAAAGAAGCCTTCAGGTGTGGTATCATCAATCCACTTATTCGCACAGTTGGAAGTAGAGTAGAGAAAGAAATGAGCTGTCAGCCAGACCTCATTTCCATGCTCTAAGGCAGTGGTTTTCAACCTTTTTATTGCCGTGACCCTTTAGTACAATTCCCTGTGATTTGGCGACCCCCGTTCATTAATTATTATTGGGCGACCTCATTCAAACACTATATTTCAGACGGTCTTAGGCGACCCCTGGCAAATCGTCATTCGACCCCCATTGGGGTTCCGACCCACAGGTTGAGAATCACTGCTCTAAGGAAAGAGAGTCCAACATTCCCAAAGGACATTTTAGTCTTTAGAAGTGTAGATAAGTTAGATTTTTTAATATTAAAATATTTTTTTTTACCTTAAATACAGTGTACAGTGGTTAGAGTAAAAATACACCCCTTGGTAATTCTGCAGGGAGCAGTGGTCCCTTGGTAGAATTCTCTGATAAGAAGTAGAAGTGCTCTAAAAATATTGCTACTAAGAGCTGGGAGTACTGGAGATCTGTATGAACTCTGATCAATAAAACCATTATTTTTACGTATAAGAATTATTTCCTCCATTTTGCCTCTGTGTTACCACTGTTTCCTAGCTTAAATATTAGAATTACCCTAGGACTGAATGGTTGGGAGTTATCCCGATTATTGGATAGCTGCTAGCAGATCCCTGTTTAGATATGACTAAGTTAGTGATACAATTAGAATGGGGATAAAAAAAAAGAGATTAAAGACAACTCTGTAGCTTGACATTGGTGAAACATTATCAAGTTAACATGGGAACATAAGCAAGAAAAGAATTAACGTTATGGACTAGCTTTCTGGAGCAAGTATGGAACACATAAAATATAGGGGGTCATTCCGGTAGCTCCGAATTTTCTGTCCCGAATTCACTTATAGCGAAGTCCCATTATAAAGTCGCGACCGCGACAATTCTCCCATTCTAAAATCACGACCGTGACAATTTTTTAGTCGCGGTCGCGATTTTATAATGGGACTTCGCTATACGTGAATTCGGGACAGAAAATTCGGAGCTACCAGAATGACCCCCATAGACTTATACATGTCAGTTAATTGTAGGGGAACACAAAATTAAATTGCACCTAACATTTGAATATTGAACCCTAATTTAAAGAATAACAGAAATAGTAAATATGATCATCCTTTTTCTGTTTCTGTTTAACTTGACACTGCAGTGTTGAGTTTATATTTTTCACTGGTTTGTGGAATGCTTTAATTATTACAGAGGTCATAAAAACCTAGTCATTAGCTTTACACAGTGATATTTAGAATTTGCAAATGCAGACTAATTAATCACAGCTGAATTCTGCCTTTTGAATCAAATATTTCCTCTTGTTTTGGCTGGACATCATAGTGATAGCCCTGCATGCTTTTTCATTTAATACTCAATTCTAAGCTCAATTCCATTTATATTTCTTCATTATATTTATTTCTATGTATATTATAATGATTAATCCCCAGTCGGATGATGGATGTACTGTATGTAATGCACCAAAGTAGGGGGTATGTCTAATGCATTTAAGTGTCATTAGTTATTACAGATACAAACTACAAGATACCATCACATGATAAAGTTTATGAATTATTCTGAAAAACATTAAAATAAAGTAAGCTGAAATTATCTGTCCATTTTTTCTTTTCTTGCTTTTATTTGTTATGACAATATCTAAAGTCTATGAAACAGTATAATATCTACTGGAAACTCTGGGGATATTTGAAGGCAGTGATAGGGCCTAGGACTTTATAAAGAGAGAGCTTCTTGTACAGGTAAGGGAATTTAAGGGTGACTACTAATAATCCTATCAAGGAAAGGTACATTAATTAATGATTTTTTTCATCTTTAAAATTTAGAAACTAATACAAAGACTTTTTCAGTTATTAGGCTAGGCAGCTTATAAAATCAAGCATATTTAGTATCTGATTGTATATTTATATTGCTATTATCAATACAACATTATAGCAACCTATTATTTCATAGATTATTAAGGTTGGTAAGACTGGTTAGATACAGACCACCAAGTGTATCCTAACAGGGTTTTTTAAATATGAGCTCCTTATAAAATGATTGATGCTCCTGGTTCAAGATCTCAAAGCTTTTAATACTCCTGCTTTCCCTCACACAGCTTTCACTATAAAGGATAGTGTTTTATTTTCTTAGTAGTCACCAAGTGGCCTGGCCAGTACAACAAAATCTCTTTATATATAGTTCCATAATCCATCACTACCTTCAAATATCCTCCGACGTTCCAGTGGATATAACACTGTGATATACACTTTACATGTTTTTATAACAAACAAATAAAAGAAAGGATGAAAGTGACACAAATATATTAAGCTTACTTTATTTTTGTGTACTTGGGAAGAATTCATAAACTTTGGAATTTGATGGTATCTTGGAGTTTGTACCAGCAATAACTAAAGACACTTTTATGCATTAAACATATCATCTATTTTAGTTCATTACATGCAATACAGTATAATTAGTATCAGCCTAGGAATGAATCATTACAATATACATGAAAATAAAGCTACAGAAAGACTTTAAGACTTTCTTCATCCTATAAATTGATAATGTCTCCTAGCCAAACTAAAGCAACAGGACAGAGAGCTCACTTAATACTTTAGACCAGTGATGGAACTTTGGGGAGGTGGGTCCTGGTGCACGATCTGCACCGTGGCCCCCTGTCGCCCTGGAACACTCCATGGGTCACAGCAGTAGTGACTCGAGCATCCAGCCGGATCACCTCCACAACTGCTGGGTCCCCTATAGGTATACCACAGCTTTAGAAAACATATATTTGATACATTGGTAGCAAACACCATCTTACAATGTAGGTTGTTCTAATATATAGATGTAGTTACTCTACCCCCTAAGAAATCCACTCATGTAGTCTTCTGTCCCTGTTAATTAGTAGAATGTCATTGCTGGACATGTCAGGGGAAATTCCCAATACAAGGTCTTAATACAGTAAGTCCTGTAATACATTGGTCAATTATGCTTATAAATCCTACTGTTTGTTTAAAAAAAAAGGCTATGCTAAACTATAGCTAACTTTAGCAGAATTAATACTGGATAGGCCATACAGGTCAACAATACAGTTTAGGACATTTTAAATAATTTTCCTAACAAAAAAAGCAACTTTTTTTAAGTACAATTTAGCCATCAAAAAGAACTGCAAGTGTTTTGTTCATCTTTTTCTACAGCTCACTCTCAGACCTCTACCTATCTGTTGTAAACTATTTACAAATCTTTCTTCATGTAATTATGTTAATGTCACAGATCTTTCGGGGTTGAACTGGGGTTGAACTGTGACTTTACAGGATTCATCACGGTGATATAGTGAAGTGCAGAGAAACACATGCATGGGGTACTATGGGACTGTGTGCCACTGGAAGAACTGAATCAACCAGAGCCCATTACGTCTCTGGAGGCACTGATGTGTACAGAAACTGAGACAAGTGCAGGGAAGTGCAGAGACAGGCGGGTAGTTGATTCTCCTTACCACAGTGGGGTCGGCATGGGATAACATACAGAACCCCCAGGGGGTCATTCCGGTAGGTCCGAATTTTCTGTCCCGAATTCACTTATAGCGAACTCCCATTATAAAGTTGCAACCGCGACAATTCTGCCATTATAAAATTGCGACCGCGACAATTTTTTAGTTGCTGTCGCGACTTTATAACGGGAGTTTGCTATAAGTGAATTCGGGATGGAAAATTCGGACCTACCGGAATGACCCCCCAGTCTTCACCTTTAAACCCTTGCAAGGGGGTATGGTCTTTGTGGCAAGAAACTCCCAAGTCGCGGCCCTTGGGTTAACCCTCCACTGGTGGAAACTGGCTGGAACACTCTGGAGACTCTGGTGGATGCAGGAACTGCAGAACTTCAACTCACTAGATCACTTGGAGTGTAGCGTAGCTTTAAATGCAGAGTAGAGAGACCAAACACTGGAGCTGTCAGGTAAAGCAGATGCAAAAGCAGACCTAAAGATATTCCAGCTGGCTGGGCTGAAGAACTAACACTCAAGGGTCTGCATGAGAAGCTGATACAAAAGTCCTGAGAAGGCATAAAGACCAGTTCAAACAGTGAAACAACAAAATCTGTCCAGGAGCTGACAGAGATGCTAGAGCACTGCCTAAAGCACTGCTCAGCATTTTGAATTTGGCATTTGGAGCAGCGCCACTCTTGACAGTTAAATCTAGAATGAGAGAAGAAGAGGCATATAAAAAAACCACATCCTAATAATCAAATACAGAGAAATTGTTAATATGAAGTGGTTTATCTCAGTTCCAGGTGATATAAATATAACAGGCTTTTTTGTTTTGCAATTGGCTCTCCTGTTTCTTCCTGCAGTCCAAAGTAAACATAGAGATAGACTATTGGGAACGTCAGACATAAAGGGGCTAGAGTGACTGGTTAGCCTCTATAAAGCACTGTTGAACAGGTTGTCATTAATAAAAAAGAGATAGTAAAAGTATATAAAAATTAACTTGCACATTATATTAGAGAACCTTTTCAAAATCGAACATATTTTTCCACTTATGTTCTGCAAAAATCTAGAACACATAAAAACATAATCTTAAAATGAAAAATTCTGCAAATTGCATACAATTGCATAGGTGCAGCTTTATGGCCCCCTTCGTTAAAATAAAGAGTAAATCAAATACAACATTTCAATAAAATATATACCCTAGGCATAAGGGACCTATTGCACTTTTAGGGGGTCATTCCGGTAGCTCCGAATTTTCTGTCCCGAATTCACTTATAGCGAACTCCCATTATAAAGTGGCGACTGCGACTAAAAAGTTGTCGCGGTCACGATTATAGAATGTAAGAATTGTCGCGGTCGCAACTTTATAATTCGAGTTCGCTATAAGTGAATTCGGGACAGAAAATTCGGAGCTACTGGAATGACCCCCTTAGTTGTTCAGACAGTTGAATGGCAGTCAAACTTTTTTTTTTCAGTAAAATAATCTGTTGCTAAATATTGGGGACACTCACTTAATACCAATTGCTTTATCAGTCCACAGAGCATCTTAGGATAAATGGGCTGTTTTCCTCCAAAGCTGACATTCAAAGTAATTGTCTCTGTCAGTCACGACTGTCAGATTATTTTTCTTTTCATTGTCTTATTACTGCATGTGTAGTAATACTTAGGAAGAACGGGAAATATTTCTGAGCCTGCAGATAACAAGGTAGATAAATCTACACACATTTGATAATTGTTTAGAGAGGTTGAACGCACAGGATAATATGTAGGTTTATATAGCCAGTTGTGCTGCTACAGGATATTATAAAAAACACGTGCATTAAGAATTTAGGTAATCTGCATCACTGCAACACTATGGGGGTTATTTATCAAAGTCCAAATTGTCATGTAAAAGTGTTAATTCACCACTTCCCCATGTTCGGGTATTCAGCAAACTCTGTGATATGGCAAATTCGCCAGCTAACAACGGTCGCACACTGCACAATAGACGGCTACTGACACATTGCGACTTTACTATGGGAATCCGCTGTTTAGTAAATAAGGAGTAGAGAATCAGGGCATAGCCACTTGAAGTGATGAGAATTCACTCCAACAGTCAAATTCTCACTTTGATAAATGAACCCCATTATCTGTAAAACCTTTTTACCTGTAAAGGAACCTATCTGATGTGTGCTTTGGGTTCTACTTTAAAGGCCTTGTCCCCAGCAAATAACCCCACCGAAAGGAGATAGGCACCTTAGGCACTTTGAATAGTAAGGTCTATGTAATTTGTGTAGGCATTAATTTACATTAACCCTACTAAATGTAAATTTACTTCCAAGTTAACTTTTGGTGTTGGTTTACTTTGATTTCCCCTGTACATTTCCTGTGCAGGGCCAGATGTCACATAATAGAGGGATGACTGTGTCTAGCATTTCTCCTTGTAGCCTGGGACTGGAATGCCTGTGCTTAGTCCAGTGACCATATAAAGTGAATTTTGGTGGGAAAGCTTCTCTCTGTCCCTTTACCAGTGAAGTGAAAGGAGCACTGAATGCAGTCTAGGTTAGAAATGATTGTCAGGCCTCTAAAAAACAAGGGTAGCTTGGTAACCTCAGCCAGAATTTGTTGTAAGGCCAGTGCATGGGTATATCTATATGTGGTCGCACACTCTGGTTCAGAATCCTAGTGGACAGTTAGATTAATTCTGGCTGAGGCACCCTGCAGAATGAAGAGGCAGATGAGATGTCCACATGGCAATGTCGGCTGTTGTGTATCCTTCACTGGTAGCATCCCACTGCTCTTAGTTAGGCTGGTAAGTTCGAAATGAAACTCATACTAAATTGTATGTACTCTCGCTGCTGTGCTGTGAAATTAAGTTTAAAAGTTTGAAATGTATGCTGTAATTTAGGGTGTGCAGTCCCACAGAAGATCATGGGAATTATAGATTGCCGCTAAAATCTTGATTTACATAAATCAAGATTTTGTATATATTTAAAGAATATCAAATTACAATTGAACTAATACTAAAAAGAAAGTTTTTCAAGAAATTGTTAGTTATAATCAAAGTTTATTGTTACTAGTATCACCACTCAGTGATTCACTCTGAGTGGTGAAAAGGAATGATCTGATTGTACTAGAATAAAAGCATTGCACATCTGTTTTTGTTGTGCTTGCAAACAATACATCTTCAGCAATTAAAACTCTGTGTTGTATCTTAATTTCTTTAAATTTCCTATGTTCTCATCATTCCTGCATACATTTACATAGAATTTAAATACCATCAACATGTGCCTGCTCTTTTGGTGGCAATTTAAAAATGTATATTGTTTACCATGGTGAAGACCTGGAAGAATCACATATTGAGTTTAAAACAAAGAAATTCATTCATATTAAACAAAAATGTAACAGATTTGTCACTTTAGATCATCCAAAATTCTTTTGTTTAATTTACTATCAAGCTCATGAAGCACAGGTTAGTGAGTGTGGGGAAGGAAGACCAAGCTTAGTATGTAAGAACAATAAGCAAATCCATAGGTCCATGAAGAAGGCTGTATCATCACTGGAGAATGCTGGAAAATGATTGGTTAGCTGTTCCTTTGATGAAATGTGAATAAATAGCCAGATGTCTTCCCTGAAGGTTAAAGTAGAACAGAATAGAGGACATATGTTGTGTAAATCCAGAAACTCCACAGCAGAAAATAAGCAATAAAATCTAAATACATGGACAATCTGAAAAGGTTATAGCTTTAAAAAAATATTTTAAGACATTTCATGCCATATAATTACTGGGACACTTGATGACATTTGCTTTTTCATGGAATTGAGAAACCTATTATACCTATATTTAGTTATTTATAAATGTATTTTGAAAACTTGAATGGTTGTTGAAATCATTTAATATTGGTACTCTTTCCCCTTTCTGTTGAAGATGGACAAAAATCATCCACTGTGCCCCAGGCTAATTAAGCCATCCATTCATTTTAAATATTGAGTGGTGGATGGTATTCATCATGATTAAAACAAAATATTTAGTGGAAAGGTTTGACAGCTGCAAAAATAAATGTACATTATTTATGTATATGGTAGACCACTCATATCAACAATACTAATATCAGTGTGCAGATATGCAACCAATCTGACAGGTACTGCAATGTTAAAAATTATACATTTAATGGGAAAGTTGAAAAGGTTTTTTTCAGTGTTTTTGTTTTCTCCATGTAGAAAATCACTTTACATGCATTTTTTTACATTGAAAAATTGTTTTCAATCCTGTAAAAATCAGAAAAAACTTGATAAATATCCCCAAAGAATCCCTAATTAAAGTGCTATATTATGTCAGATTATATAACCTTTTTAACTCTTTAAAAGATGAGAGATGCTTAGACGCTAAATTATTGCATCAGATTAGAAATATTACTGTAAGAAGTTAGTGAAAATATATTTTAGTACAACACTTCTCTTGAAGGTTAAACATGAGATTACCATAAATGATAGTGGAATGATTTTTGGAATCTGGAATTTGGTTTGAAACTGAACATAATACATGTCGCTAAACAATATTATTGGGGCATAGTTTTCACAAACTGGTGGATATATATAATAACATCTATTATATGTAGGGTTGTTGTATTTTTTATACATTTTAAAGGCCACTTTAAATAAAAGTGGTTCCTAGCCTTTTTACATGCAAAATATAATAATCATAATAATTTAGCTTGTGCTGGCCCTAATGCACCTGTTCAACTCTTAACTGTCCTCTGGAACTTTTCCTTCTTCATTTAAACAGACCTGTATTAAACCCATCCTTAAAAAAGCTACACTGGACTCTGCATGCCTTGCTAACTACCGTCCTGTCTCTCTCTTGCCTCTGGCCTCTAAACTTATAGAACGTCTTGTCTGCACAAGCCTTACTAACTAGCTGTATGACCACCATCTCCTGGACCCTCTGCAGTCTAGTTTTAGGCCAGGGCACTCTACGGAGACTGCTAAGTGTAAACTTGCAAATTATCTCCAGGTTGCCAAAGCCAAGGGTCACTTTTCTGTTCTAATTCTCCTAAACTTATTCTCTGCATTTGACATTGTCGATCACACCCTTCTTATTCAAATTATCCATGCACTTGAGGTCTGTAATCAAGCTGCATCTTGATTGGATTCTTATCTTACTGATCGTTCCTTTATTTTCTCCAATGCTAATGACACCTCTTCTTCTCTCTCTCACTTAAGATGGGGGTGCCCCAAGGCTCCATCCTTGCCCCCCTTCTGTTCTCCCTGTGCACTCTTTCCTAGGGTGAGATCATCAATACATTCGGTCTTCAGTATCACTTGTATGCAGATGATACCCAAATCTACCTATCTGTTCCTGCGTTAACACCTGAAATAAAGATTCAAATTTCCATCTGTCTCCTGGCAATCTCCTCATGGATGGCCAAGCACCAGCTCAAATTAAATCTTGATAAAACGGAATTGATTTTTTTTTTTCTACCCAAACCGGGACCCACTCCTATCTTTTCTTTTCTAGTTGATGGTATGATCATCAACCCTGTGACCTCTGTACGTTGTCTTGGAGTGACTTTTGACTCTGCTCCTTCCTTCTCTAACACATCACTTCCACTGCTAAAACCTTTAGACTTTTCTTCTGCAACATTGCCAAAATCTGCCCCTTTCTCTCTCAAGCTACTGCCAACACCTTCATGCATGCTCTCGCCCTATCCTGCTTGGACTACTGCAATGTTCTTCTATCTGGCCTTCCAGCTTCCCACCTCTCTCCGCTCCAGTTTATTCTAAATTCTGCTGTCAGAATTCTCACCCTC
Organism: Pipa carvalhoi; assembly: GCA_021901965.1. Classification (NCBI taxonomy): domain Eukaryota; kingdom Metazoa; phylum Chordata; class Amphibia; order Anura; family Pipidae; genus Pipa; species Pipa carvalhoi. Next base: position 10,773 of record JAKJJM010003702.1, read on the forward strand.
TCTCCCCAGAAAGGACAGTCTTCCTCTCAACCTCTCTTTGTTCCTTGGCTCCCCATAAGGAAACAAATCATTTACAGTGTTCTCCTTTTGTCATTTAAGGAACTTCACTCTGTTGCTCCTCCATACATTTCCTCACTCGTATGCCTGTACATTCCTCGACATCAACTGCGCTCTTCCCAAAGCAACCAGCTTTTCATGCCACACACTAATACTGCCCTTTCTCATCTTAAACCCTTTTCTCTTTCTGTCCTCCACATCTGGAATTCTATACCCCTTTATCTTAACCAGGAACATGCCCTCTGCACTCTTAAAAACAAAATGAAGTCCTACCTTTTGGAGTACTATCACTGATATTTATTACTGATTTTTATGTATATATTTTATTTTATCCTTAATTAGTTATTTATGCTTAGTATTTGTATTTATTGACCAGTATTTCAGCACATTGTTACAGCTCTTATTACCCTTCTATCTGTTTATGTAAGTCTTCCTTCCATTTAGATTGTAAGCTCTGCAGGGCAGGGACCTCCAACCTCTTGTGTCAACCACAACCTGGCACTTAAAGTGAAGTATTCTTGTGATATTATACTTGTATTGTTTAATGCACTTTTACCATGTCTGTATTATATTTGTACTGCTGAATTGCATAAATTTGTGGTGCTTTATAAATAAAATTATACATGCATACATACATACATCCCTAAGTGCTTGAAGCTGTTGGACAACTTGCATATCTTGTGTATATGATAGAATATTCATCACTTGAGGTTAGAAGAAATAATCAAGAAAACAAAACACAGTTTGAAATAATTAACCTGCAGCTGATATGATTAGTTGTTCTGGGTGCTAAGATGGATTTATGTATTTTAGGGAAAGGGTATATTATTGGTATAGGAGGATATGCAGTTGTTATTTACCTGTGTCTAGATCAGTGGTTCTTAACCAGGGTTCTATCGAACCCTAGGGGTTTGGTGTTTCGGTCTCAGGGATTCGACGGAGCCTCCGCCACAGAGGTCAATACACACCT
>JAKJJM010003751.1:0-10213 GCA_021901965.1 Pipa carvalhoi
AGGAGTTTTCCACTGCTGCCTAATAAATCAATCTGCTTCACATGAAACATCTAATGGGGGGAAACGCTTCTCACTAAGGAATAGTACTGCATATGTAAAGATGTCATCTGACTATAGTTCTCCTTTAAGCCACAAGTCAAAGAAAGGAAAAGAAACCGCAATGGCAAACCGTGCACACATAAACAGAACAAATGAGAAGATCATATTTAAAGGGGAACTAAAGTCAAAAAATAAATTCATATATTATAAAATATACCTGGCACTAGCTAGGAATTTGTCATTTTTATGCTTACTGGAGTAGCTTAACTTGAAGAAAGAAGGCCGTTTCATAGTGACCATGTCAGCTATGAAGCTGCGTTCTGGTTCCCCCTCCTGACCGGCATCGGCGGTGCATAGCGGCGTCAACGTCATCACGCCTATTCCAGGCATGCGCACTGATGATTTCTCCGCTCAGCATTGGTAATATTAGTAATAGTCCATTTTACAAGTGGAAATCCGCCTCTCCCAAGGGTTAGTTTGCTCAAATCTGATTGGACTTTGCACTGTGCCTGCCCAGTTAGCTCAGGTGCAAGGAACATTCTAATCAGCACAGCTGGTGATAAACACATCATTTGTAAACAAATTGTTACAAACAAGTACGTCTGACTAAGCTTAAGTGTAGGGCCTAAAGCCTCCATAAGCCTACAGCAATATTATTTTCTAATCAAACATTATACTGTATAAAGAGAGGGCTGCAAGCACAATTGTACAGTTTATCAATGGTAAGGAACTCAAGAGAGAAAAGGTTATGTCTTTGAGGGACCAGTCAATGCTTGGGGCCCTGGGTGATGTCCACTTTGGTCTAATGAATGAACCAGACCCACAAACATGGATAATTCAGTATAAAGATTAAGCATTTTCAGCATTGAGAGTATCAGTGAATGAAACATCTAGCAAAGTGATTTATAGTACCTGCTACCCACAAGATTAAACTATGGAAACATACTAAACTGGAACATTCACCACAAGGATTATTCGGCAGCCATCGCTCCCACTGCCTCCGAATACAAGTCAAGGATCTCACACATCAACACAGCAAACAAAGTATAACGGGATGTGATAAAGTATTCATGCAGGTCTGTCTATTATTGGGCTGATATAATTCCGTATGTAACAGACAATCAATGAAATATAAACCAGTTTCAGCAGTTTTAGATTTTAATACACAAACGTACCTGAGTTGTGCTTTGAGTTCAGTAAACCTTGGTCTTCTGTTAGGGTCGTATGCCCAGCACTTGGTCATAAGGCTGTACAGTGTAGGCGGACAATTGGGCGGCATTGGCAGACGTTCCCCGTTCTCGATTCGGCCAATGACATCATTGTTTTTTACCCCCTGAAATGGCTTCACTCCGTACATTAAAATTTCCCACATACACACACCTGGAAAAAGGAAATAAATATATGGATGTTTGTGTCTAAATAAAAATAAATAAAAACAGCAGTGTAAAACCCAGATACAACAGGTTGATCGTATCAACCCGCAAAGAGTGAACACATTAGCGAAAAGCTGGAGTGTTGCTCGGCTCCCGACTACAGGGACTACAGTCAGAGCCACACATTACTAAATTGGTTCAGACTGGCAGGCAAGCTAAATGCTAGACTTGGCGCACATTCCCTAGAGCAGGGGTCGGCAAACTTTCATCAGGAGGGAGCCATTTCGCTCTCTCCTCCACCAGCGAAAACATTTTGTGGAGTTTCAAAGGGGGAGGAGCGCACACTCGCAATCACATAACCTGCTGACGTCCAATCAGAAGAAGCGTCGGAGGTCATGGGTGGGGCTAGACTGCGAGCCACAACAAGGCAGCTGAAGAGCCATAGTTTGCCAACCGCTGCCCTGGGGTTTTTACACCTAGCGACACCTGCTTCAGAGCATAGATACAGCCGAGTAAGGGAACCTTAAATAAAACATGACTAGGTGGCACAGTGGTGAACTGTAGTCCGGTTGGTTAGTGGACACATACAAAGGAAATAATCAAAATAATTTTTTCTTAATGAGATAAATCAGTCATTTTGTGCTGGCAATGAGCAGGTTGTTGTAGCCACAAGGTGGAGCGTTATGGAGCTCTTGGGACAGGGTGGTGGGAGCATTAAAAAAGTTTCACACAGACCCCAGGCCTGTAGCTCACAGCAATGCTACTATCATTATATCTGGTAAACAAGGCTGTTGTTCACTGTCCGTGTAATCCAATACATTTCTGTGTGTGTACATCGCTGTTCGACCCATCTGTGCATCTAGCCAATGCTTAGAAACAAGTGTGTGCACCTATTTTGGTTGTATTCTGTAGAATGACTGCAAATGGTGTAAGTCGAATCAAATCATTTATTGGAGTTAAACTGGAGGGACAGTTTTAAGAGAAAACAGGGCAATTGGCTAGGGACCCCAAATTATTAGGGGGTTCTGCTACAAACAGACTCAATCTGTTCACTTTACCTAGCACTAGCCTGACAAACATATCAACATATTGTGCCCCACTCTGCCTAATAACCATGCCTTGGTTCATGTGCAGATTGAATTAAGATGACTAAGAAGTCTCTGATAATGCTTGTATTCATCCCAAAGCACTGCTGGAACTGGGAGTCAAGATCATAAGGAAGTCTAAAGACACAAAGGAGCATCTCTTGGAAATAATCTAGTACGGCAAGAGATTAGATTGTCATAGGGAACTCAAAGCAGGAGACATTAATCCAGTGTGTGCTACAGGAGTGAGATTACAGCTCAGTGACATCACTTTGACGCAGGATTTAAGCAAAAATAGAGGAAATGGAGAACGTAAAATAATATCATCTGGAATTTCATTACTTATCCCAAAACAAACACATGTTTCTAAAAAAGAGAGGGGCTAATTAGCAGAGAATCAGAGGCCACGTAGTATTCTAGGACAAAGGATTTGAGAGGAGAGTGCAGAGGCTGTTGTAGTTTAACTACATCTTTAACATTTTGAACTTTATTTTTATTTTTTTTAAGGGCTGTTTGAGCTCATTTTTGTAATATTAAAACTGCAGTTAAACTAGTTAAGCATTGACGTTTGCCTCTAAACTCCTATGCTCTGTGATTATTATGAATTATTATAGTTAACCTCGTTTTGTTTTCCTGCTATGAGCAAATGAATTATTGTTATATTTCCATTACCTCCTTGCAGAGAATCCTTTACCCAGGCCAAAGTTTCTGCGACATTTTTTTGTTTTTTCACAAATACTGGAACTTGCTCAATGGAACAAAAGCACGTCGAATAAAATTTATTACACATTATGTGACTGTTGCCTGTATAAGGATAAAATGTTCTCCTATTTTAATAAGTTCCATGTACCAACTCTATTAAGTAGAAGCCAGAAGGATTCAAGAGGTAATAGCAGAAAGACTGTATATATAAAATAATAGCAACGAGATTTACTTTGGTCAACGCAATTAAAACAAGATTATTTTTTCTTCACTTCCTACTTTATTTTAGCACAGCCTCTAATTAGGTTTCTCTGCATTAACCATCAATGCGAAGCTGCCCAATTGAGGGTCCAGAAGCTAAATGAGGCCATTCGCGCATTTTTCTCGTATTTTGTTAGCTTCCAATAAGAATTCTTTGCGCCGCGCCATCATTTTTAAAAAAATTCTTGTCATATGAATATGTGGGTGTAACGGACATTGGTCTCGCAACATGGAGATCATTGGAAAGTTGTTATCTACCAAACGCTGCAAGAAAATGGATCGGAGTTGTGGATTCTTCATCGGTTTAATAGAATGAAAGAGGGGGTTGCGAGGCATTCTAGTAGACTTATACTGGTTCTGTTTGTAGTGATATATTGCTGTTAGTTTTCTACCAATAACGAGGAACATTCAGGGAATTCTTCTAATTGCCCTAGTTGGAGCTTAATTGGCTTTTTTCCCTCATGGTGTTTTTGCCTTCTTCTGGATCAACATTGCATAGTTTATAAGGCCAAAAAAAAAAAAACAATGTTACTGCGATACTCCGCCAGCAACCATTCCCAGTTATTTTACTGCAATTCCATGGCTGTTTTGTAGCTGAGCTGTTTTTAATTATGCTCAGTAATGTATCAAGTCCATCCAGTTCAGGAAAGCAAAAAACAATATGGCGCAGAACAAAATCTCCTGTGTATATGACATCACAGGAAACAATGGGCACTATTTTCCCAGCTCAGCTACAAAGCAGCCAGTGTGACAGTGGACTAAGCCTCAGCTCTGCTCTAATTCTCTTCCTCATCTCTCTTTTTTAGTACAAAAATACAGATATTGAAGCATCTCTCTCACCCCTTTCATTTTCTAAAATCTCTGATGTATTTGTTTAAATTCTAGAAATGGGCGGAAACACACGTTCAGAATAAAAGGATTAATTAGGCCTATATACGTTTATATTGTCGTCTTCAGTTTGCCACTGTGATACATCATGATTTCAGGCTCCAGTTTTCTGACAATCATAATTTACAATTAACAAATATTAGAATTCAGCTCTGGGTCTGACACTTCACCAACAGTTACCATATGACAGTCACAGCGCCGATTCGTTTACACTTTCATACAAATGGAACGTGGCAGAAATGAATCTGTCATTCTTAACGCTTATTACAGATCTGTCACACAGAGAAAGCAGTCAGCACTGAGTTTCCGCATGAAGCTTCAGGATGTGTTAAAGTCACAACAGATGTAATGAATTCAGAATCATTAACCGACAGTAATAGATACATATTATATTGCTTTCTCATATCCTTCTGTCTTACAGCGAGGTTCCACCTGCATTACTGAAGGGATGTAGTTGTCAGGGGAAGCTGGGAGCTGCAGTTTAACATCAGCTGAAAAAAGTCAAGCGCATTGAGCAATATTGGGTGACTGTAGAGCATAATTCCTGGCAACTCATTGCATAAGGAATGGACGTCAGTGTGAGTCCTCCTGAATAAAAACTTCGACTTCAGTAATGAAAACAGACAATAGAGCGGACAATCAAACAGAAACAAACGTTCATTTGGAAATTGTGGTTTGTTAATAAAATCAAATCATCAGAACTCTACGCCTGTAGATTGTGCACATGGAGGAGATATTACTTATGGATAGATATGGGGCACGAAAATCCACAAATAAACCCAGCAATTCTATCCTTAATCCAAACAATAATCCCAGCATTCTTAAACCCCAATCATCAAATACATACACTAGTCCCAACCACAATCCTCAAATAATCTCAGCAATTCTAACCTTAATCCAACAATAACCCCAGTGTTCTGGGGTTCAACTAAACTGAACCATTCCCAACCCCAATTAACAAAAAACAAATCTGAGAATCCCAACAATAATCCTTAAATAATCCTATCATTTTTAATTTTAGTTCTCAAATAGTCATCCTGCTCCTAACCTATAAACAAAAAACCCACCATCCCTATTTCCTATCCTCACATATACCCTGGCACAACCGTGACCCTCAAATTATTCCACTTTAATCCTCAAATAAATTTAGTGCTAACTCTAATCCTCAAATACACCTACCATTCCTACCTCAAATCTTCAAATAAAACAACATTCTCAAACCCATCATTCCTAATGTTAATGCCACCAGCGCAAACTCCAATTCTATACCTCAGCTGTCCCAATCCCATTCCCCAAATAAACCCATCATTCCTAATGTTAATGCCACCAGTACAAACTCCAATTCTATACCTCAGCTGTCCCAATCCCATTCCCCAAATAAACCCATCATTCCTAATGTTAATGCCACCAGTACAAACTCCAATTCTGTACCTCAGCTGTCCCAATCCCATTCCCCAAATAAACCCATCATTCCTAAGTGGAATACATAAAGCCATCGCTATTATTACACCCAACATTGACAAGAAGACACACAGCGCAATAAAAGGTGACTTACCAAACATCCAGACATCACTAGCAGATGTAAAACGTCTAAAGTTAATGGATTCCGGGGCCATCCATTTAATAGGTAATTTACCTTTGGAAGCTGTAAGAGTGAGAGAATATTTGATCAGTGTTCACGACAGTAATGACCAGTGACATTTTACGGCTGGCGCTCACTCCCCGGTGCCATTGTTGTTTACAAGAAGAAACGAAAAGATCACAGGGGTGTTATTTAGGGATGGGGTGTATAATAATGGCATAATGGATTTATTTAGAGTTAAAATATATGCTTATTAAAGCAGCTTGGCATTTAAAAGGAATTGTATGGGAGCATATAATTAATATAGAAAGTGTAATTCCCTTATATTAACAGTGGGCTCTGGACAGGAATGCCTGCATACCTGGCACTGTACAGCTGCCATAATAGAATATATTGACTAATCAATATTATGGCTAGTGCTGGTCTAAGGCAGTGGACAATATCTCTGTAAAACCATGCGCACTTCTTTAAAAAAAAAAAATGTACCTGAATAAAAAAAACAAAAAAAAAACTGTAGAAAAAGGGCACGTTTCCCTTTAATAGAATGGAAAATGTTCAGAGCGAGTCCTATAGATACAACAGCATTAAGAGCCCTTTAAACAGAGCTCCCGCAGGAGACCTGTAATAGATTCACTAACATCCCATGGTATGTTAAAGCTCCATACCTTTGTAATAAGTGCTGTCCTCCATATACCTGGACAGGCCGAAGTCTCCTAATTTGACACAATCCGAGGAAGAAACCAGTACATTTCTAGCAGCAATGTCCCTAAAGAAGAGAAAAAAGCAACTTATAAATGTATCCGAGAGACACATCACTCACCTTATTATTATTTTGGCTTAACGAAAACGTTCCATTACCCCACACTCACAGAGACAGTCGTCCTTTTAACACATGTATCTTAAAACTAGCTTTCAATCTAATGTTTTATAATTGCACCGTAAAATAGGTTTGTATGTCTCATATGGAAAACTATAACTGGAAAAACAGGTTTAGGTTCTGTAGACTGACCAGTAGGTGTCAGTATTGGGTAGCATTAAAGACAATGGTTTGACTTGCATCTATGTTTATAAAATGTTGGGGAGAGAGAGAGAGAGGGAGAGAGGGAAAGAGACTAGAGAGAGAGACAGAGAAAGACAAAAGACGGAAAGAGAGAGATGGGGAGAGATAGGGAAAGAATGGGAGACAGAGACAAAGACAGAGGGAGAGAGAGAGGGGAACACTGGCAGGTCAGACAGTGACATTGTTAGCGTTTCCAGATCCAGACGTACCTATGTACAAATCGTTTGCTCTCTAGGTAGGAGAGCGCCGTGCTGAGCTGGTAAGCGTACAGGATTAAGGACGCCAGGTCTAGACTGTACTTCCTTACTTGTAAAAAGGACCGTAGCTTTAGGAAAGGAGAACAAGGGTTAGAAACACACAGAGATTACCTTCATTGTTTCACTGTTAGTCTTTATTGTTTCAATATTCAATATTTTCTCCTTACACGTCCTCTCCCTATCAATTTAATTTACCATTGTAAACAAACCAATCTTGCTGTCTGTCAGAGGGAAACCTGGAGTCATTAAGTGAAGAGCATAGCTGCAGTTTAATTAATGAGAACATACAGCAAACTACAAGGCAGCGGATATTATATACAGGGGTGAGCCTGCATAGGGCATGTTTTCATGTTATTAGTTGCATTTATACATGTACGGAGCATATTCAGCTACGGTGCTTCTGATGAAAGCAAGATGGCTACCCTATTCATTCATAGAAATTCAGCCTGAGCAAAGCAGCTACAAACAAGTGAAAGTTCTAGAAGAAGAATCCTGTAGCGGGAATGTCAGGCAATAGACATTTATACTGCTGGTGCCATATTGCATCATGGGGAATCATGTGATCTAGCAATAGTCCCACCTACGCAGACTGGTGGCTTACCTCTCCCAGTGTGCATAGCTCCATGATAATCCAGACAGGGTTTTCTGTAATGACTCCAATTAACTTCACAATGTGTGGATGGTCAAACTGGCGCATCGTTACTAAGGGTAAGAATGAGAAAATGAGTGAGAAGCAGTTGCGCGTTCTCTTCCTGCAGAATAACCGGCGTGCTTTTATATTTCCGCCAATTTACGGGAAACAAAAGTAGATTTAAACTTTACATTTAAAAGGCAGAAATTTCCCTTTCACATGTGAAGCTACAGAAACCGATTGCTCCAGCACACCTACACCAAATCTGACCCACAGAGCTTGCACTCTAGCTAGCACTCTAGTGTGGTTTTGTGTATTGTCAGATGCGATGTGTGCTGGTGCAACCACAGCATAACAGCAGCTGCCCACTTAGCATGGCCACCGAAGAAACAGCCGCCATATTGACAATTACTACAAACCGCACGGCATTATGGGGGAATAATATGCGTGTTACTCACATCTGTATTTCTATTTTAGAGATAAACAAAAGGAAACCTCCATTGTGCTTATAGGTTTATGTAATGCTATGGGAGTGAACAAAAGCTTTTCCTCTTTACTTTCCAAGGCAAAGTCTCCTGCAGAGGTGACTGAACGCCTGGCACATGCTACAGGCTCCAAGCAGTTTATTTTAGCATTGGAAGGGACACCAGACGTCTCAAGGACACACCTGCTTACACATGGTTAATGGGCAGAATGAACTACAAAAAGAAAACCAATAAATGGAAAAATAAACAAAATACGGGTGAAATAGCTGAATAGACTCCTGGAGAGGGAGCAGAGAGAGTCCCCTACTGGAATGGAACACGCAGCAGGCTAAAGGTACACAAGGGGCAGCATTGCAGCATTTAATCTAGTCGCAGGCTGGCCGGCATTCAACATTTTAACATGGACGAGAGGCTGGTTAATCATCATCCAACCTGATGCAAAGGACGAGGGTCATGCACGGGCAAATTTAACGCTAATTAACATATATTAAACGAGACCTACAAAACAGAGGTGCAGTTTTACATAACTTCATACAGCACCGAAAATAGCTTTAAAAGCAGGCTCCCTCCTTCTATCCTCTTATGGTCCATGGAATCATTGCACAGAACTGAACCTAAGAAGCCTGGCACTGTAACAGTAAAGGTAGAAAGTCTGTATCCATCAGCTGGAATGTTCCGGAATCGCATCTTGCACGCAACAGTGAGCACTAATACAAAACGGCTTCCCAGCCCAGGAACGAGAATACATTTATCGTATTATATTCGGAGACTTGATTTATGGCGTGATTTTTAGCCGGCTGCTTCTGTGTACAGTTATAAATGTCAGCAATCAGCAGTTACAATGCGTCGCTATACCAGATCAATTCATTACAATATAATGAACTCATGTTTAGAGGAATGCAGCTGATTGTGTTAATTATTTTCTCCTATTTTTTAAATTGCAAACGAGTCACTGGGAATTAAAACATTTGTCCTAGCGGAATTTACAGATGGTGACGCAATACATATCAGCCTGCCAGAGCACACACGCACGCACACACATACATATATATATATAAAATCAGAAAGTACGAATAACGTGATTTCCATAATCGCTACTGATATTACACTGGTGCAATACGCCTCATTTCATCAACCAATGCTGTGGCTACAATCACCATGGTATCTTGCCAGTGGGATAACTCTGTCTCCAACGCCATCCCAATATATATATATTTCTGTTTAATAGCTTGTAAATATATATTTAATATAAATTAATAACACTTCCTGCCATTTTTAAGCTTAGAAACGTTCAGTTTTGACACAAGAGCCTAAAGCAATCATCACCCCACTTTCCAGTTTAAAAACTTTTTAACATACACTGGTAACTTCATGTTACCCAACATGCACTTCTGCTAACTGCCATTCTATACCTACAGATTAAAAATGCTTCACAAAAACAAAGATCATTCGATTTTTAGTCTCCATGCCCTGGTCAGCGATAAAATCTATACATCGTCACAAAAAAGAAAAAAAAAAGACTGAAAACTTAGCTGACATTGCTGTCCCCAAGATTGGTAAAAACAACATTGCATCATAATTGTATTAATTTCTGAGAGCAAATATTATTCTGTACTACAAATAGTAAAATAAAGGAATTAACCAAACCTTCTATATATGGTGCAACTGATTTTGCCGTTATTGAATACTTTACATTAAACCCAGCCAATTACTGAAACAAATTAACACAGTAGTGTATAAATATGCGTGTATGTATAATTTTATTTATAAAGCGCCACAAATTTACACAGCGCTGTACAATTCAGCAATACAAATATAATACAGACATGGGAAAAGTACATTACACAATA
>JAKJJM010003757.1:0-35463 GCA_021901965.1 Pipa carvalhoi
AAGATTGCGCCCCCCCCCCTCCTGCAGCGCCATAGGCGGCTGTCTACCCTGCCTACCCCTAGTCCTGGCCCTGAACCCATCCCAGTCTATGACCATGGTAACATTCCTCTGTAAACTAAGCCATGGTATCATTGTAGTACTGTCTACATATGAACTCACCCAATGCCTACTTGCCCATTTAAGTAGGACGTTTGGGCCACCTAAGCCTTATATCAGTTCTATATAATTATTATTGTTTTTTTCGGTACATAGCTATAATAAATAGAAAGTACATGGCAGTACCAAGTCATTTTGTGCCCTGCCTGGATCAGTCCATCCCACATCAGCCTATCCCCCTACAACAAATCATGTATGTACACGGGTCCATACATATACCCAGTTTAATACCACAACACAAAATCTGCCTATTAGATATGCTTATCCCAGCTTATACTAAGAAATATCACAGAACACTTTGGGTGGCAGAGAGTCCCCCTTCCTATAAACCTAGGGGCTATGTGCAGCCCTATAATAAAGATTATCTATTTCTTATTATCAGTATCGCTGCTTCTTCTGTGGTGTAGATCTATGTTTGACTATAATTAGATTACCTGTGTCTAAGAGAATTGGGGGTTTCTGTTCCTATTATCTTATATTCACTGAAAAACGTAAACCTGCACTGTCAATAGTGCAATGTTGTTTTTTGTATTCCAATAAAAATAAAGTATTATTTTACATTTGGTCAATGCTAAAATATTAGGTATGACAGATTACATCAATTTTTTTTAAGTTTGGTCAATGCTTTATTTATTTCAGTGTTCTGTCTGTCCATCAGGAGACTAATAAACATTTGCCGTGATTACTTATAAGGAGACAAGCAGCTCAGTGCAAACCCATCCCACTCTAGAGGGCTTTGCAATTGTTTTCTCTGCAGCAGTATCTTGTAGCCTTATAAAGAAGGTATAATCATGGTCATTGCTTCAAACACTTCATCCAATCACCCCAGTGCTACAAGGAGCTGAAAAAAATACCCAATGGTTGTCCTGGGAGGGGTGAGGTGGACTAACCTTCCTGTTATGTATTCTGGGTTCCATTACATCAATATTTATGTGGCAGTCCCACAATCCTCACTCACCCAAGACCCTTAAAACCTTGACAGTTATAAGCACATTATTAAAAGGTTATTACTGCCTAGCAACCTTCAAAACAGCCTGGGGTGAATCCCTGGCCCTGCTTAATCTATGCCTGTGCAGGGGCCAGAGGTGACAAGGTTAATGTGATTCTCTCCCATTTCTGGAGAGGCGACTACTAGAAATGGGCTCATCATGTCATATCTCCCGGTTAGGTGATCCCTTAGCTGCCGCCCAGAGGAATTTCTCCTACACTGCACAATCTCCCCTCCTCTGCCACCGACATGTGAGCGGCTGCAGCTCTGGGTTATAAAATAACCAAGTATTTTCCAGTTCCAAAATATAGATCATTTCTTCCATTGATAAAATGTCAGGGACTTTTGTTTGGAAATGTTAGCCAATAGCTGATAATATTTACACAATATTGTGGGATATCACTGCAAATCTACCTTGTTATCACTCCATTGTTTACACCGAAGTTAAAATAAATTGTATATATTTGCAAAGCTGCAGCGCTGAGTGAGTCCATTACTATAACGAATCCATATTTAGCGAAAGGTATAAGGAAGGGTGATAAGGTTTCATGTTATGATCCCAGCTGCACTGAATTGACCATCTATTCATGGAACAGAGATGTTTATTAAACGAACACGTCACAATACCGTTTGCACAAACAGTCGTGGCTTGTTTCGTTTAAACAAAAGCATAAGCTTAAATGGCGTTTAATAAGAATATTAGCTAAATGTGCAGCGTAAAGGTGTATTTCTCCGTAGGAAAATAATGTACAAGGAAAGAATCAAAAAAGCTTTCGTTCTTCATTCACTGATGACCTAAAACGAAAACTATAATTAAGGCACAAAATACTTTCCAGCCACCCTTGTTTCAGTTTCATAAAGTCTTGTTCAGTGAGTTTAATCGTATTTGTTTTATTTTGAATTCACGGGGCAGGTGATAAATAATTCTACATAAAGAAATCTGTGTCATTTTTTTTTTGTTTCGAATTTAAACACCCACATATTATTTCTACTGGTTTGATGCTAAAATCACAACCTTACCAATGCATTCTGTATATAATATTTTACACCATTAATTCGTTGTGTGCACTGGACTAACATCATTCCCTTACTGTATATTTACAATGGGAAACTAGATAAATTGTGCATTGGATTTTAGTCCCTTCACAGCTGCACATTTTGTTGGAAACAATAACTAGCAAAATTCTACCGGCACTAACTAGTACAGTGCAGTAACTGTGTTATTTGGGGAGATGTGGAAAGTACAGATTCATTATATGTGTACAGATTCATTTTATGTGTACAGATTCATTTTATGTGTACAGATTCATTATGTGTGTACATATTCATTATGTGTGTACAGATTCATTATGTGTGTACAGATTCATTATGTGTGTACAGATTCATTATATGTGTACAGATTCATTATATATGTACAGATTCATTGTATATGTGCTGATCGCCTTCGAAAAAAAAATCAGTCAATGAAAAAAATAGAGTTAAGTTATTTGGAAATCGAACAGCAAAAATCGTTTGTTTTCCATTGTGATATACAGGGCAGCGATTGACTGAAAAATGATTTAGAAATCTAGAATTCATATAATCTGTGGCCACATTGCTGACAACGATCGAATTGCTTATTAAAAGGTACAGACAATCACAGAATTTAATAGAACATTAAAATACATGTTATAAAAGCAATAACCCCTATAATATCAGTTCAATCACATGCAGCGATTTTTACAACACACACGAGCGATTAAATGGAATCGCGCATCTCTCCCAGCTCTCTGCCTCAGACTGCAGATAAATTGTATTTCTTGTACAAACCGGCGGTGCTGAGCGAGTTCTAGTAGATGTGCTCAGGAATTTGCCATTAAATATTTAGGTTTGCACCCTGTTCCCTACAGGCAGGTGACTGCAAAACGTTCTGTTCCATCACTGCCTGTCCTCTCCATATTCCAAACACCCTTTCAGTTATTTCAGTTTTAATTTTTGCCCAAAGACTCACAGAGAAACCGACTTACCATAATGATCCTCTGTAAGGAGAAAGAAATCCGTTTAGCTGTAAACCATTGTGCTTTTTTTACAACATGTGTTTTTGCAAGTAGTTTTTATATAAAAACATTTTACTAGTGCAATGACGTGTTGTGGGTTTTTTTTTATGTGCGTTTATGACGCAAAAGCAAAATAAAAACAGCAAATCCCTAAAATAATGCTTGGCGGGTGTTAATACTGTGTGGATAGCGGTGAAGAATATTGCTGACAATAAAAAAAAATACATCATGGGATTCTTCTGTTATTTAATTAATTAAAACAGTATCATTGGACTCTTATTTATTGAGGTTTAACCTCAACTGTTTAATGATGCAGCGAACTGTAGTTCAGAAAGAGCCAGATCAGGACTATTTAAATTAAATTCACCCATAAATTGTAGAAAATCAGCTCTTAATTAATCTCCGTTTCTTCTGACTTCTTTAGCCCACGATAGCTGAATAATTGAAGCGATCTATGTAATACTAATTAGTCATTATTAGGTGTCAGCCTCATCTACAATACAAAGAGAAATGTTACTAACAATTATTCACTATCCCGCATTTGGCTTCATATTAAAGATCCAGTGACACCAGACCTGAAACAGTTATTCCCTACCAACAATAAGTAGCAAAACTGTTATCCTTGTGGAACTATACATTTACATCGTTGCCTTTGTGTTTGCTTGTTCATCCTGATAATACATATCGTTTGGTGTACTGCATAAACAAATGACTTGGTTTCTTTGTTTTCATGTGAATTTCAAATTAGACAAATTGGTAACTGGGGTCAGAAAAGTCTGGAAACTGGAAAGATCTTAAATAAAATTGCGTATTTGGTAGCAATCATGCACTCTTTGAATTTGCAGATGTGTGTGTTAGATTTTCGTTTTTTATTTTACTGCCCCTTTAATTAAAATTACATTATTATTATTATTATTATTATATATTAATAATGTGTGGCGACAGGCTGTTAAATTGTTCATTTATTGGGTCGATAACAATATAAGAATTAGATTACATCACATGCATTCACAGTGTGTATAAATCTGTCTTTTTTAGGAACACATTCTACATTTTAAAATTCGTGATATATACATGGACTTTATAATGGCCAAATTATCAATAACTGAAGCCCATTGGACACAATAGCACTGGAATAGAACTGCCTAGAGGGTGAATAACAGCTCAAAAGCTGTTCTACAATTAAAAATCATCCATCAAATGCCAAATAAACATTTTCCATATGGCAGTTTGATGATATCGTTCATTTTGTATTTCACAAAGTCAGTTTACTTTTCCTTTAAATGAGCATGATGACGTGGGAAAGGTGATCTGACTCTAATCATGTTGTAATGTTGTTGAGATGAACGATTTTAGGTCAGAGGCCTTGTGCTTTGTTAGCTAGAGATTATGCTTATTAGCTGGGACGATTGGTGTAGCACATTGTACTTGCCCGGTGATTACTGGAGACAATGCAGACGATAGAACAGCAAGGGAAATCGCAGTCTCCCAGACTTCCTCACAGTGCCACTACTTACACACTGCAAGTCCCTCACAATGAACAGTCTCCCTATCAGTGGTGCTAGCTGTGAGTCAGGGTTATGGCTAAAGGCACTTTATCATATTATGCTAGTCCCACAGATCTTCCCTTGGCTTGTAAAGTCCAGTCAAGTTAAAGAACCAATAATACCAGAAAAATCCTTCCATAAATCCTGTAAAATGTAAAATGTTGTCATGGAAGATGAGTTAGTGATTTATATTATTTTGAGCTTGTTTTTTTGTGCTTGTGGTTGCAGCCATCTTTTATCCGTATAGTAACAAACCCCTGAATATTGTTTCCTAGGGAATTTTAGATAATCCATATTCATGAAGTTCCTCAGAGAGAAAGAGACAACACAATCCAATAAAAATCAGGAATTCAACATCAGGGATGACATTTTTATAAGTACTACATAGGAACAACTGCTATGTCAATCTAAATAGCATTTTTGTTGGTGTTACTGAAACAGTGAGGAAGGTAATAAAAAATTTTTTTCCCATACTGGGAGATGCAGGGGATTGGCATATGGTGAAGTGAAATGTTATTTCCTTTAGTAAATTAGTGTATAGATGCCCAGCTCCAGCCAGACAGAATCCTTTCAGCTCTCTCTGGACAAGCTTACAGTTACTCTGGTGTCTGTTTGGCCATGGGAACAGACCCAATCTCAGACCAGTGATTAATCTTGTGCTAGGTCAGGGGTCGGCAAACTGCGGGTCACATGCGGCTCTTCAGCTGCCTTGTTGTGGCTCAGAGTGCATCTCCCTAGCCCCGCCCATGACCTCCTATGCTTCTTCTGATTGGACGTCGGCAGGTCATGTGATTAGGAGCATATGCTCCTCCCCCTTTGCGGCGCCACAAAAAATTTTCACCGGTGGAGAAGGTAGCGAAATTGCTCCCTCCTATTCAAAGTTTGCCAACTCCTGTGCTATGTCCTTCTTATGTAGCAGCAATTTAACTGAGCCGTAATACACAGTATGAGGTCATGAAGTACCCATTTTCTGAGGCATTAACCACTGGCACAGGGGCTCCAGTACAACATTTCTTCCTGCTTTCAAAAAGCAGGTTTCCTCACACCTTATCTATCCACCTCTATTCTGTAGACAAGCACACTTCAGTATTTGCCTCTCTGTTGTGAGGTGCCATTTTTCCAGCTGGGGCACTCGTGTTCCAGTGTCCTCTAGTATGGGTATGACCACTATAGTAACGCCACTTATCTACATCGGTATACATCTGTGCATCACTGTGTAATATGCAGTATTAAATCCATTTAATGCTGGTTGCCATAGAAACTGTTTCTTGCTATAAAATGACGTGTATATCTATGACTATAGTTGAAGGTAAATATATTTGTTTAAACAATTCACTCATCTATTATAAATAGGCTAAGGTAAAATAAAGATTCCTTATAGCAGGGTACTGTACTGGTGCCTGAGGTAGAGAAACTCTAAGCTTCTGCCTCATACAAGAAATAGAAAACAAAAACCAGAGGAACAATTAGACTTCCATTTTTACTGAACTATTAGTTTCACAGATTGATGTAATAATTAGAAATGTACCTTCCACCAGATTCGTAACATGAATGTAAATTATACTGTAATAGGTGTGGGTTGATGGCAATACCCACTGCCTATTGTACAGCACGGCTGGGACTGCCCTAATACTGAATGTATAACAAAAGCCTAAATAAACAAATACAACATGGAATGCCCAGCAGATTCCTGCAAAGTAAGCATGGGCTCCATCCTGGAGTGAAAGGACTAGAACTAATGCTTCACTCAGATGGGTCTTAGAAAGGGAAAAATGTACATATCTTATCGCATTCATCTACACCACTACTTATCACGCAGTACTCCAGGGTGATTTACTAAGAAATGTTATTACTACAGATCTTTCATTGGTTTCCAACACTAAATAAAGTTAGAAGATTTTTTTTAAACCCCCTAACATGATTACCCTTCATAAGTGAACAGATGATCTGCAAAGTTAACTTAAAGGTTAGGGGAAATATTTAGAAAGATGGCAAGTGGTAAAGTATAGTTTTTGTTTGTCCTTTACCAGTTTAACTATTCTGACCATTTATAAAAAAAAAACCTTCTTTTTGCCATTTTGACCTGATGTGAGCTGCTATTTACTGAGGAGGAAGACAGAAAATTTGTTTGTATTCTGGTGAAAATGTGTCAATGACACATTGGTGGCTATTTACCAAAATCGGAAAACTTTTGCCTGGTATATTGATATTAGTGATATTCCCTTAAATTAAGAGAAATCAAAAATGCGGCGGAAATAAAACCCAACAATAAAGCGGTGAAAAATGGTGATATGGATCGAATTGCAGCGGAAGATTTTAGTAAATATCCCCCTTTAAGGGGGATTTATGAAAGTCAAAAAACTTTTCTCCTAGTATATCAGACATACCTTTATATACATTGAAAATATCGATATTTAATAAGTCCCTTAAGACCTTTTTTTTTTTCTAAGGTAAAGTGTTCGCCTGTTTGATGGTGGCGAAAATCTATTATTCCCTATGGAGATGGTTTTGAACATTTTTCTAAGTCCCCATTGAAACGATTGGCAATATCGATAGAAAAGAAGGTCCACTGAAAGTAATGTAAAGTGTAGTGGAATTAACACATCGATATTTATTGAAATCAATCTTTTACAAAAATGCATAGAAAAGAAAAAAATGTTCTTAACATGAGGAAAAGCATCAAAATGGATCGAATAGTGGCAAAAAGGTCAAAATGATCTTTATAAATATCCCCCATTATATTGGAGATGGGGTTTTTCATTATATAGATAGACAGAGATAGAGATAGATATATAGATTAGATTAGGTTCATAAACAGACAGACAGATAAACAGACAGACAGACAGACAGACAGACAGACAGATAGACAGATAGATAGATAGATAGATACAGATAGATAGATAGATAGATAGATAGATAGATAGATAGATAGATAGATCTAGAAATTTTTTCAACCCAAGTTCACTTTTCAGATGTTTTTATAAGTACTTTTTAGAAAGAGCTTTTATTAATTTGCCCCCTAGTGAATTATACCCGCTGATTTTTTAATCAACAATCTAGAGCAGTAATAGACTCTGTTACTGTGAAAGTGCATAATCAGAGTAATCTATATGACTGAAATCACAGTATCCTGCATCAGCTTTACACTTAGTCAATTTTGTCTTCAAATCTATTGAAAAGCATTAACTCATTAACTTAGATGACATTGGGGACTGCCCTTTCATTGTTCAAGGACAATTCAAACTAATAATTCCCCATTTAGCACTGAGTAATTTTTTTTTTGTTTTAAGTAAATTCCATTGAATAAAATGTATGGTGGACAAAATGACATTAAAAGCAGAAAAAAAAGTAAGTGAATAAACAGTGAGCTATAGTAAACTATTAAAATTTACAGTAGCAAAATGCTTTTCAGTGCATATTACCCACTTAGTAATTATGCCACACAGTCTGAATCCATCTTACTGTATCTTATTTCCATAGATCGTGGTTAACACCAGACCTGGAGTTATGGACAGTTTTCAGTGATATTGAATTAAAATGATTTAAAGTAAATACCATTCGGTTAAAAAGGCATAGAAACAAAACATTTTTACCACAGAACCCAAAATCACCACAAATTTATGGGGGGAAAGGGTTGAAAGAGAAGAAAAGAATTTAAGAGTAGGAGAAATGGCCAAAATGTGGTAATTAATAAAAATTACTGAAGCATTTTTTCAGTGTATTTTGCCCCTTAGTAAATATTCCCAATTATTCAATGTAACAAGCAGCTTTATAAATATTATTTCCTCCCCAGATTTTTAAGAGGATAAAAAGTAAAAAAAAAAAAAAGTGTATTTTTTACAGTTTCTCTTGCCTTTTTATAGATTTATACATAAAAAAAACTGTGTTAAAAAAATATGAAAAATATATATAATACTGTATTTCAGTGCCATTTTGGTGCATTGGAAAATTTGTAGTGATGAGGTTTTTTAAATAGGCAAAATGGTTGGAAAGACAAAAACCTATATTTGACAATTTTTTGACCATTTAGTGATTTATAAATGCCACCGTAAGAGTGGTATGTGTCCAAATATGCAGGAGCCTAAAGCTTTTTTAAAATTCTCTCTCCCTTCATGTCTTTAGAGAACGGACTCCAGCTCTGAATTAAAAATGAGCACATGGCCTTCACATTTGTTACAATGCCGTGCCACACCATACCATAAATATTTATGAATGTTACATAACATGTACACTAGCTTTCCATTAAATGTGGTATTTTCTTGGATCGTACATTTCCAGACTGATGGAAACAGGCCTTAACACCACCCACAGGATCTTAATCGGTTTGCTGATAGGGAAGTGGCAATAATTTGCACCTGGGCAAAGCAAGGAATGCTTGTTATCCTAAGGGATTTTTCTATTTTCACAAACCATATTTTGTTTTGCAGTTTTCAAGGGAAAAGCTAATTTCGTTGTGGATGGTTAAAACAAGGCTTCTCAGGGAACAGGATAGTTTTCTTTCTGAGAGCTGAGAAATATGCAAACAGCCTGAGCCCAGCCTTTCAAGTGCCTTTCATTAGCTGTAGGAATTTAGTCCTCTGTGCAGTACTGGCTCCTCCAATTAATGAGTTACTGATGGAGAAAGCATTAACTGGAAACCAGTCCCCCCTTCTTTAAGGAATATGCGAATAATGGTCTGATGAGAGGCTTTCCCAAAATACACAATGTTACAGGGCACACAGAAAATGAAAGCCATCTTTAACGCTGTCCTCTAAACACCTTTAACAGAAATTTTCCACTAATAATGTGCACACATTTCTGTCTGAAACCAGGGGATTGCGTAAGATAAAGTTACAAAATTCCCATCAAATTAAAGACAAAAAAAAAAAATAAATAAAAAAATTGAAAAATAATTGGTTAATTCTATATTTTACCTCCCTCCCTTTAACGCAATTTAAAGATGATCTGATATCCATAGATTAAAGTCACACAGAACAGAGATGAACTCACTTTTGGAAATGGGAAAAAAAGTTACAATTGTTTTTACTTTTTTATGTTGTGTTTTTAGATTTGTTCTAATGCAAAAGGTTTTTATTTAAAACCACTGGGAGAAATGAAGATATCATTTTACAGGTCAATTCATTTTTTGGTAAATATTCTTTTTTTTTTTTTCATTTTTCACTCCTTTTAAAGAAAAAAAAAAGCATACCCGTGTACAAAATGCATCAGAATAGACGTATGACTATTACAAATAGTTTGAATAATTTTTTTTAAAGAAACACAGCAAAATAAAAATAATGTAATAAATACACTGAATGGTAAAGGAAATCCCATTCGTTCATATAAACGTACATTGTAATATACTAAAGGACCAGTGCAAAATAAGCAGTTGAACTGGTAAGGCTGAAACTGTAAAAATGTTATCCTTTCAGTCTGGAGGCCTGATTTTTAGGGGGATATTTATAAACGGCATTTTCACCTTTTCACTGCTATTTGATTTGTTTCAACATTTATCGCCACAATATCATCGTCTTTTTCTTTTCCACGCCTTTCTGATTTCCTACAATTCATGTAGTGCTGAATAAAATTTATCAATATAAAAAAAAAATCAATATGGATAAATATCAATGCGATAATACCGCTACACTTTACATTACTTTCAGCAGAGCTTCTTTTCTATCAATATCGCTGATCTTTTTGACAGGGAAAATGTTCAGAACCATCTCCATAGGGAATAATGGGAATTCGCCACCGTCAACCAGGCGAACATTTTTCCTAAAAAGAAGGTTAGAAGGGGCTTAATAATCAATAATAGCAATATTGATATTTTCAACCTCTTCCAAGGCATATCAATATCAATCTGCCAGAAAAAAACTTTTTCGACTTATATAAATATCTCCCTTAGTGTTTTGTATTTGTTTTTCTATTTGCTTACTGAAGTCATCTTTTCTCAGTTACATAAAAAGAAGCTTCCCTATGACATGGAACTTTAGGCCAAAGTCACCAAGGCAACAAAATCCCTCACCCTTGAACCATTCAGTTAACTACTGCTGGAAAAAACAGCCACAGGGACTTTATCATTAAAAACTGTAGGGTGTGCTTTGTGTGATATCAGCTTTAGGCAAAACATATTCATAATGTGACTCGGAAAGTCCAACAAAGCAGAAGCAATATATATGTAAAAGAAAATATAATACTTTCTAGATATCTTTTATTATATTTGGAAGAACAGATTTCCAAAGGGGTGAATTGTTTGTTTTTCTCTTGTAAAATTTTTTACCATTTTTGATGAAATTTCACCATTTTGATGCTTTTTTCTTATACTTTTCAATGTGATTTTTACCACATAACTCAGGCACAGGAAATAATAGTTCATGCGGGACTGAATTTGAAAAATTAGATTTCAAAGTAGGTAAATTTAATTAGGCTTTAACACTAAAAATTTGGCTGGAAAATTTGATTTAAAGAAGTGAAAGAAAATGGGAGAATGGGTGAAATGGGTGAAAGACATATCATTAAAAAAAGGAAATAGGGTCAAAATGTATTAAAGAATAAAAAATAAATAAGAGAAATACTTTAATATCTTTTGAAAATAAAATACAAGCAAAAAGTGATAGCACAGATAGTACATATGCCCCTAGGTATATCTTTTCTAGTTAGTGAAATAAATAAGCAATACTGCCCCTTCAGTTAGCTAGGAGGGAAATAAATGTACATCCCAAAATAAGGTATCACTATTATTGGTTATAAATTAATGTAACTGTCTGGTTGATGCAAGGTTAATTACCCAAATGTCTTGTACAGAAAAAATAATCATTTTTTTATCTGCATAATTAATACATTGTTTTTACATTTTTTTTTGCAAGACCTGAGAGCACTCAGTTTCTATAAATATATATCAAAAGATTTTTCTTTCAGTACTCAAACCCCACATGACTGGCTAAAATGACTGGGGCCCCCAAAACAGTACCCCCTATACCCTCCCTGGGATTTGGAGCCCTGTAAATACTTAGCTGTGTACGTATATAAGGAAGACCTTAGCATTGGTAACACACAATTGATATCTAAATAGACTTTTTTTAATCTGAGTTGGCAAGTATGCAGGTTTCCTCCTCACCATGAATGTCTGAGGCAAACCCTAACCTGAACAGGCCACAGATTTAGTTATTTATTGACTAACCTCAAATCTTAAAATGTACTTAATATGGAATGGGTTGTGCAAATTTGCAGCTTACCCTGGAGAAAAGCTTACCTGAAAAGGTTTACTGTCCAAATATGTTTTCATTTATGCATCTGAAATGTCTGGATACATGGTGATGCTATACCCTGCTGCTGATGTACAATCCAGACATCTACGGTTTAAGTCTATTTTATAGTTGATGTGAGATGCCCACAGGCCTGTCTTAGGAGCTTCATTCTGAGGTTACCCTATTCAAATGACTTGTCTTACAGCTCTGTCAGACACTCTCTGTATGCAACCCCATGATTGGCTGAAGAATTCACTCTTTACCCTTTCTACTCTGAACCAAGAAACTTATGAGTGAACAACAACCAAGCAAAATCCAACCAGGAAGGCATATTAGATTTCCTAGTCCTACACAAAGAAAGTGGGAGCTTCCAAGAAGGTTAAAGATTGGTGGGTTACCACCTCCTGTTCTACTTCCATTTCGCTTTAACTCCCAGCATGCTTGATTATTGGGTGCTGTGTCGTGCAGTGTGAAGAAGTGACCTGGGTAGTCTGGAAAGCTTGCATTTACCATCTATTCAGTTAGCCAATAAAAGGTATCACCAGTACTCGACTTGTCTCTGCTTCTAGACTCCCCAACAGTTTATGGTTTGGAGACCTGGCTTCATTATGAACAGAAAAAGAATTCATAGCTTCTTGCACAAGGAAGATCTTCAAACCATAAGCAGTTGGAGGTACCTCTGTCCAAGTGCTCAAGTTCCACCAGTGCTTAATCTCAATGAGTGTTGGGATGGATTTATCCCTAAAAAGTAGGGGTTTGTGTGTATTTGAGTGGCGGTTTGTGTTTTGTGTTTGGTTAGGGTTTTTGCATGTGTGTGGGTGGGCTTAGTTTTGGGCTTGTGTGTGTGAATAGGCTACTGTTTGAGGTTTGGGGGTTTGTGTGTGTAGAGAGCTGTGTATGTGTTCATATAGAGGTCTGTGTACTAATGGGTGTGTGTTGGGTTAGGGGTTTGAATGTGTGTTTGGCTGTGGGTTTGTGAGTGTACAGGGGGTTTGTGTGTTTATATAGAGGTTTGTGTACAGGTGGGTGTGTGGCTGGGTTTTTGTATGTAGTTGGGTGAGGAGAGGTGTGTTTATATAGAAGCTTGTGAATAGGTGGGTGTGTGGCTGGGTGTTTATATGTAGTTGGGTGAGGAGAGGTGTGTTTATATAGAAGCTTATGTATAGGTGGGTGTGTGGCTGGGTGTTTGTATGTAGTTGGGTGAGGAGAGGTGTGTTTATATAGAAGCTTGTGTATAGGTGGGTGTGTGGCTGGGTGTTTGTATGTAGTTGGGTGAGGAGAGGTGTGTTTATGCTGGTAAACTCTAAAGGTTTTCAAGCAACCATAAAACAAATCAATCATTGCTCTGTGTCTGCTGTCCTTATTCAGTGGGCTGGGTCTGGTAATGCTCCAATATACTTTATGGACCTGTAAAGCTGCCAGTTTGCCGAGCAGGACTCTGGGACTTGCACATAATAACAAACTATAAGCTCTGTTTCAATACTAAATGATGAGGTTTGAGAGCCAGATGCCACCCGTCCTGGTTTAACCATCCACTGACCATAACACTAGAGTACAATACAGGACTCAGTCTCTAGTACTACTAGCCATTGTGGGCAGTTGTCTGTATAGGGGATCCATTTTATCTTTGCCCCATACAGAGTGACACACTGAGAAATAACCAGTGTATTTGCTGGGGATATAAGTGACAGTGCGGCTATATCATAAGCAGGGATGCCTGGGAGTTTTACCCTCTAATTATAGGTGAGGCAGTAAACTGTTATGGGAGGGTGCCAGCTTGTTCCCTGCTTCCTCTGGTCTCTTCTAGCTATTACAGTGCATTATGGTCCAGCCAAAGTCATTAGTACATGTTCCTAAAGACTCATTGTTCCCACTTTCCTCTATACCAAGAGAATATTTTACTAAGACACATAGGGACAAAATGTTCAAAACCTTGACACCTTATGTATGTGAGAGTATCATACAGGCTCTTGGATAACAGAAATATATAGATTTACTATTAAAATACAATGAAGTTTTTGCAAGGAGTGTGGGCTTGGACAGGGTCACAGATAGTGAGTAACAAGGATACCAAACCTCAGTTACCCTGAAAGTCCTTCCAGCGGATTACATCACTGTGGCGCTGCCTTACGGTGGCCTGAAAAGATTATCTGTTGCTATTTGATATGTATCCTTTAATTATGTCTGGCAGAGCAGGGAAATACTTCTGTGTACAGGAGAAACTCTCTTATGCATGTTTTATTTTTTTCCAGCTTCCCATTACACTAGTAGAAATGTGATCGTGACATATACGATTTAAAGATATATGGATCCTTCTAATTGAGTCGCTAGTACATTCAGGAGAGCCAGGGGCATAACATAATACATTTACATACTACTATACACATATATCACTAGGAATAAATTACAGCACTGTCTCCCAGTATTCACCTCAGCTGTCACCAATAAATCTTCTTGCTTTGTATAAATTTATTAAAAGGGAAGTTGAAGTCCCCTGAAGCAATCAGAGATATATGGCAAGATCCAACCCAAATTGTACATAAAGGCTCAGAACATTATACTGAGATGTGCATGTGTGTGTGGAGAGATCCACAGATCATAACCATCTGTAACACATACAAAATAGGGCACAGCAGAGTTGTTGTTTTTTTAAAGTTGTTGTGAATTTTGCATAAATAATTTTTTAATTGTTGTCAGTGTTAATTGGATGTGAATGAAATGCCACATAGGCTTTATACTGGATATCTTTTTATTGTGTGCTGCAAAAAGATTTCAAGAATTTTTTTTTTCTTTAAGAAACCATTTACTTTCATTTGTTTGGGGTTTCCGGCATACTTTGCAAATATGTATTATCTAATGTTTCCCTGGGAGTTGTACCTCAACAGATTAAAGATGGCTTTTATCAGCAAAGAGAAAAACACAAAGAAATAAAAATCTCTTTTCTTTTTATTTTCTATGTAATAATTACAGCATTCCCTTCCAGCCAACAATAAGCAAGTTTCTCAGGGGAAAGTGTTTGTACCTATTCAAGCCCTGTCTTGATTATGAGACAATAAAATCACATGGGTCCCAGAGACTCCACCTAAAAAAATTGTTTTCATCCCTGCAGTCAAGTGAACCATTTAAGCTTTCATAAAAGAACCAGAAACACTAAAAAAAAAAATCCCATTTGAATTGGTATGGCAGTTATTCAAACATAGGACTTTTATTTTTTTCTGACAGCAGCCATGTTGTTAAATAGACTGTGTTTAGATTGTAAGTTCTATGGGGCAGGGAGCACCGTCCTCTTGTTTCAATCACTGCCTGACACTTGGGGGGATATTTGCTAAGGTCATTTTAACCAATTCGATCTGTATCGCCGTTCCTTGGCCTTTTTTGCCGTGTTATTGCTGTTTTTTTTATTTCCACTGCATTTTCAATTAATTTAAGTAATGCCATATAAAATTTATTGATAAATAAATGGTTTACATTGCTGTCAATGGAGCCCTTTTTCAATTGATATCGCCAAATTTTCAGGTGAGAACTTAGGAAATGTTACTGCCCCATCTCCATAGGGAATAATGGGTTTTCGCCACCCTCACCCAGGTGAACACTTTTCAAGGGAAAAAACAGGTCTTAAAGGGCTTAATAAATATCAATATTAGCAATATCAATATTTTCTACCTAATTATTGATCAATATAAATATACCAGTGAAAAGTTTTTTTATTTTTATAAATATCCCCCATACGGGGATACATTTTAATCAACACTACATAAATTAAGGGAAACTGAAAATGCTGCAGAAATTTAAAAAAACTGCAATAACGCAGCAAAAAATGGCAAAACGGATCGAATTGTGGTGAAAAGGTTTGGGGGGGGGGATATTTATAAAAGCTGAACAGGTTTTTTTAAACCACAATGCTGAAGAAAGTGTTTTTTTACTACACTGGTATGTTGAAAGTCACTTATAAATGCATCAAAATATTGTTTTCTTTGCTATATATTTCATTTAGAGTGATGTATCTTCCTGATTTTATGCTTCTACTTTATTTTACCCATACTACATTAAGCACTTTCCCATATCTGTATATAATTATATTGTTGAATTGTACAGCACCGTGTAACTAAGTGGCACATTATAAATAAAACTATGCATATACTCATTTAATCCCATTATTCTAGATAATACATATTCAGGAAATGTGCCCAAAAACCCAATGTTGAAAACTAAATAGCTGAATATCATATTTTATATACAGAATTTTGAATTTTTAGAAGTCTGGATTGAATATATAGTAAATTTATTTGTGGAATTTTCATTTTTTGGTGTTACTGTTCTTTTAAGTTTATACAAAAGTCAAAACCCAAACAACTGCATATTCTAGTAACCAAAACAAAACATTATTGTTTGTATAACAAATGAACTTAGATTTAAAAAGATTAGTATATTTTATGCCAACAGATCTAACAGTGGGGGTAACTGGTGCTAACAGAACAAGCATTGGGTAGTTAAAGATACAAACAATTTTGAAAAATAAAATGTTTTTATATTTCCTTGTTTTGTCATATCTACATTTTTTTTGCCATATTACAATGTTAATTTCAATGTTGTGCCATTACTTACTTATTATTATCCTGCTATTTCCTTATGCAGAATCTTTCACCCAGTGTGCAGTGTTTGTAAGATTTCAAGATTGTTACATTGTTGCAACCTGATCTGTAGATTCAGAGAATGCTGCCCCATGTTCAAGCAAGTGCGGTGCTTGTATTTTTTTTAAAGATACAGGGGTGTATTTACTAAGGTCATTTAGACAAATTCTATCCATATAGATGTTTTTCACCCATTTTTTTGGCTGCATTTTCGATTTCCCCTAATTTAAGTAAACATGAATAACATTTATCACTATCTATAAAATCGATGCATTAATACTGATACAATTTACACTACTGTCAATGGAGCCCTTTTCGACTGATATTGCTGATTTTTCTGACGGGGACTTAGAAAAATTTTAGTGCACCATCTCCATAGGGAATAATGGGTTTTCACCACCCTCCACCAGGTGAACACTGTTTAAGGAAAAAAAAATTGAAAGGGATTAATAAATTTCAATATCGGCAATATCCATATTTTCGACTTCATTATCGATATTGCCAATATTGATCTAGCAGGGGAAAATTTTTTGAGTTCAGTAAATAGCCCCCACAGTGTTCTCTAAGTCCAGTGCTCAGGAGGTGGGAAATGTAGAAACCTGTATTTCAGTAGTGATAGACTCTATGGTGCTTCTCTATGAAATTAATGTCTCAGTGGTGCTGTGCCATGCAGTAAGCCAGAAGGCATATTATCTATGGTTTAGTGCCTGTTTAAAAAAAAAATAGCACCTAAAACCAATTGATTTAATTTTATGAAAAAAAAAAAAAAAGAATAAAAAACTGTGCTTTGTTTTTGTCTTTGCCAGCACAGCAGTCCTATATATTTTTATGACTTAGATACCATCTATCTAAGCCCCATAGCCTGCAGCAGGCTGTGGCACTTTACAACTCACCATTGTCTACATTAATTTAGATTGGTGAAGGGGAGCTATAGCAGTACAGTATCAGAGATAAGAGTCCTTTATAAAGGCTGAAAATAGTTTTATGAAACCTGTGTAACGGTAGTCACAAAAACCTGTGAAGATTGGGGATTCATAAAAAATGTTTACTTCAAATGAAACATTATATTACGGTAATATTCCTTGAATGTGTGTCATTTATAGGGTCCATTTTAGAAAAGGCCTGAAGGGTGGTGATGGAACAAATAGATAATAACGAATGTCAGATATGCTTAGATATAAGTGATTGATTGATTGATTAATTTAATTGGATATAAGCGATATATGCAAATGGAGAAAGAGATCCTGGTCACATTAGATAAATATGAGAAGCAGATATAGTAGCTGGAATTTAAAGGACAGGTAACACCTAAAATATAAAAATTCCTATTTGGACTAGCATGTTAGTTATTTAAATAGAGTACTTGTAAAAATGTTAGATTCTTAAATCTAAATATCATACTTTATAGACACAATTTAGAGTTGTGGGAAACACAAAGTAACTGTAAATGCATTTGAGGCATTTTCATTTGTTGGAGTTACTGTTCTAATATGATCTTATGGATCTACCATAGATTTCAAAATATAAAAAAAGATGAAAAAAAGCTTAAAAAATCTCCTAACCTGAACTCTGTGGAAGAAGAAATGTAAGATGCTGGGCTAGTGTGGATTCGCCATTTACAGTAGATGGAGAGAAATAAAGAAAGGGGCATGACTACACTTTTCTTACAGCACAGACTTGTTCATCAGTAGGAAAGTAACAATAGACTGATATACTGGGAAGTGTGGTTTAGTACAGTGGTAATATCTAGATCTCTATACCTCTTCCAGCATCAAAGGTGAATCTCTCCTAATCTGGCTGGGTATGGAGACGGTGGGACAGAGTACATTTTATTAGTTTATTAAAACATACTATAAATGGGTGTTATAGCCATGGTAGATATGCATTTTATATAACTAGCATTGAAACAGCTGAGTTACTATAAGGAAAAAATTCTAATATGTTTGTGCTGGTATAGAGGATAAGTTGTGTGTTCTTTTTAATCAATATGCCTAGCTTGACTGCATTATAACTGAGATACAGGTTCCATCATCATCAGAGAAAGATATAGCCTACAGCTGGCTGCAACAAAATCCTCTGTTTTAATCATACCTTGAGAATATCAGCTAAGTATTCAAAGAAAAGAGACAGAAAGCGGAACATTTAAATAGCAATCTTATATAAACTGCATAGCTTCAAGCACAACAAAGTTCAGTACTGTTTATTGATATGTCAGGAATAAATAGGGTTATTTAATAATGAAACAGTTGGGATGCTGGTTCATATTTTGCTAGGAACATAGCAAATAAGCCAGTATGTATCAGTGTGTATCAGTGTGTATCTATCAGTATGTATCAGTGTGTATGTATCAGTGTGTATCAGTATATATCAGTATGTATCAGTATATATCAGTATGTATCAGTGTGTATCAATATGTATCAGTGTGTATCAGTATGTATCAGTGTGTATCAGTGTGTATCTATCAGTATCTATCAGTATGTATCAGTGTGTATCTATCAGTGTGTATCAGTGTGTATCAGTATATATCAGTATGTATCAGTATATACCAGTGTGTATCAGTGTGTATCAGTATATATCAGTATGTATCAGTATATATCAGTATATATCAGTATGTATCAGTGTGTATCAGTATATATCAGTGTGTATCAGTGTGTATCAGTATGTATCAGTGTGTATCAGTATATATCAGTATGTATCAGTATATATCATATATGTATCAGTGTGTATCAGTATATATCAGTGTGTATCAGTGTGTATCAGTATATATCAGTATGTATCAGTGTGTATCAGTATGTATCAGTGTGTATCAGTGTGTATCAGTGTGTATCCCAACGGAATATCAGAGAAAACAAACACCGAGGATTAGAAAAGTTATTTGTAAATAAATAAAAACAATTACAGATGTACTCCTGAGCTATAGAATATTGTATTAATGACTGTATACCTGGCAACATATGAAAACAAATGTAATGACAAGAAACAATATATAAACATGTGTCATTGTTGGCTGGTACATGACTTTACCTTGTATATACCATATCTGTGCCACTCAGTGGGTATGGGGTATAATCAACTTGTGTATTTAAACAGCTGAATACATTCTCTCTGTATTTACCATCCAGCCTTCAGCACATACCCGGGCTTGTGTGATCCCAGCTCCTCTGGTGTGCCAGGCATCATGCCCGCTGCAGTACCAATAATATACCCTTGTCCCTCTGTATCAGAAGTAGCCTTTATTGCGCGGAGTTAACCCTTGTGTTGCTTTTGCCTGTCAATAGGTTTGTAAAACTGGCTAAAGAACCAAGGGAGACAAAACTTATTTTCATAAATAAATACCCTCCCCCAAGCCTCCCAACTCCCCTAACTTGTTTTGGGGGGTTGTGATCCTTTTTTCACACTGTGCCCCTTTATACCGACAAGTACAGTCTGCGGCTCACAGTCGCTCTGTCAGCTTTTTTAGGTCCCTGCGACTGTCTACCAAGGATAAGGGTAAGGAATGGAGTAAGCTGAGCTGCATTCCCAGTGAAAACAGCCCGTTATATGGAGCGATTAAAGGGCAAATATACTCACCTGTCTGCAACAGATAACAAACAAGAGTCCTATTCAGAACGCAGCCATAATACATATTGCCCGCCCGGGGATAACACTCTCTCCTTATCTTATTTTTAGGGATATTTTCCTAAAACTGGGCTCCCTTTAATCAAGCTACCAACACAAACTCGCCAGAGGATTCTGACTGTATGAGAACGGCCCTAAAACAAAGTAATACTGGGAACACAAAAAGTGAAAGCAGATGGGCACTGTGGATTTACTTATTTAATGGTCTGGCCAACTTATACAGGGGTGGGGGGAGCTGGTACTAAATAGCATCCTTAATGGTTGGTCCGTGAGATTCTCTGAGTTGGGTTTATAGGGCAGGAGAAAGCGAGCCGCGACTGCATGCTGTGATGGCAACAGTATAAATAAGTCTCCGGCTGCCACTGTCTGATCCAAGCTCTGCTCTCTCAGGGGGACGCGAACCTTGTCATCTTGCGACTTTACAAGTAAGTGGCGATGAGGGGCTGCAAAGGGTTAGTCGCGCCTACTATCTGCTGGTATATACCGCGCTGTACTGCTATCCACATGGCAGAGAGCCGGGCAGCGCGCATAGAATGGATACACTGCGATATGACGTCACAAAGCGGTGGGTTCTGTGCGAGCAACAATGCGCATCGCTGAGCACGCGTGTTCTAATGGGAAGACGATAACGGCGATTTAATAATCCCGCGTAATTCCCCGGCAAATTCATTCATTCGGGAATGCGCAAACCAACGCTAATTATTAGTTTATTGGTTAGTAAAACTGCTTTCATAGCGCAATTAGATTAGCAGAGGGTTTCACAGTATTGGAACGTGTACTGTTGTAATAAAAGCGGTTTATATGCATATAATAGTATGGCTAAATAATTCACATTGGTTACATGGCACTCTCCTGGTATTCGCATGAATGGAGATGACCCAGTCCTGCTTCCCCAATCTTCCCAAAATAAATTTCCTTTACCGATTATGTCTGTGTCAGATTTCTAGTGGAATGTATTGGCAGTAGTAAATTCTAGGAAAATGACTGCACTGCTTTTTAATCTCACTCATTAGTAATGGGTTTTCTCTTCGTTTCATTTTCTTCTAACAAGTAAACCATAATTAAATGAAATCGAACAACTCCAAAAATAGACGTTTATTTTATCGCCCACTTTTATTGCAGCGATATATAAAATAAGAGCGCGTTAAATGGAGACTACAATTCATAGAAATATTTCCTTTATTTAGCCGTTTACAGCAAATAAACCGCTTTGGTGTCAAATTATAACAATAGATTCGGTCCTTTTTTTACCACTAGTTTTCGAACCTAATTTTAGCAGAACAGTAATAACAATATTTGGCTAGTTCGTATTTTCAGTTATTTGTTATAATGTGCCCAGGAGATGGTAGGTACAGATGAGTAGGGGAGCGGGCACACTGGCATTGCCCGTTGGCAGTGTAACCCCCAGTGCTACACAAGCACTAGGTGAATTCCAGTTAAACCACATGTCCCTTTCTATGTGCACCCCCCCCCCTTCCTGTGACCTTCCACTTTGTCCTGTACGATTTTAATCGGTGTCTCCCTTATGCCAGAGAATCGCTGTTTAACTGGAATTTTGTCTGCGACCATATTTAATGTAGGGATCCTCATAGCCAATAATAGTACGATCTGCTGGTTATACAATGTGAAGAATACGGTCAGATATTTCTAATGAGTCTGTTATGACTCTGCAGGTAGTGGGGAGCAATGGGAAAGTGGTGGGGTTTGTACCAAACAAGAAAAGTGATCTGTAGATATGAGGATTAGATGATGGTTAAACACAATCATGTAACTGGGTCTGGCCAGGAAATTTCCTTCCAGCTTAGGATCTCATTACTGGGCATTAATAAACAAAAGTATGTATATTATGGACAGGACTAGCAGCCCTAGTACAACACGAGCCTGTCTGCAGGAGGCTGTCATTGCTACATGCTGGGCCCATTATAAACCCATTCTTCTCCTTAATACAAACATATCCGCCTAGCAGGGCACTGTGTGCATGATCCATTACAAACTAGGGGGAAAAGGATCTACGACTTGTCGCTTTATAAAGTTGTATCGTTCGATCTAACTGCCGCTTCCTGCCCATTTACTATTAAAGGCACAGGAAAAAATAAGCAGCATACAAAGGTAAGGTGCTGACATGTTCAGCAGTGATAGATGAGCAGCACTTTAACCCTTTCGCTGCCACGCCTGCAGTAATGGAATAGTAGATTCAGAGCAGAGGGATATAGGAGAGAGCCTGTGGCCTGATAATATCTCATTTATGTATGTGGGGTAATCCCCATCCAGCTGACAATAAAACTCCCAGAATGTATGGAAGCCAATACTCACGGGCTCACAATCTTAGAGAACTCCAAGCAAGGCAAACTCACAGCTCGTATGCACTACAACTCCCAGCATCCTCTTCAGTTTTGAGAGAAAGGTAAAGAAATGTCAGAGTCGGTGCAAGCAGCAGTGGGACATAGTTTGTCACACCCCCACAGAATATAGATATTTCTTCTGGCAGTAAATATGTTAATTCCACCCCCTCCCCCCTCTCTGTTAGCTGCACACATGCAGGTCTGAGAGCTGTCTGTTATCACCCTGATATTTACAGAGGAAAGCTAAGTTCTGGGGTTTTACAGGGATCCACAGTGCTCTCTATTAGAGCCCAGGCCACATGTCAGGCTGCAGTGATATAAAGACATCATTAACTTATTATTTAATCATTAAAACATAATGAACATTTTACAAACTAAAAAATACCTATGTCCCTATATACCAAGATGTATAGAAGTCAATAGCTCTATAGCTACACCCTGCGCAGGGTATAAACCTGTCAGTGACAGAGGAGAGTCACTGCTGACCAGGGATCGGGATAGGTACACAGGAAATACCAATAGTTTATACTGCTGCCATCTACACGCTGCTGTGCAGACAAGACGCACAGATCAGTAAATGGGGAATATAAAGGACGCATCATTCAGGGTTAATGTTGCTGCTAATGGATGTGTAGGAGGAATAGGAGCGCAGCACCATTTCCTTGTAAAGGGGTTTTGAATCAGAGATAATCAATAGCATTGCGACTAAATGTACATATTAGTTTTAGAAAGAGAGCTGTCATACCTGAGTGTGGCATGTGGGTAGTAGTAATAATGTCCTCGCCTATAGTATATAGCGTGTGGGCATTATTATCTGTGCCAGGTGACTATAATATATAGCGTGTGGGCATTATTATCTGTGCCATGTGCCTAGAATATAGCGTGTCAGTATTATTATCTAGGCCACGTGCCTATAATATATAGTGTGTGAGTATTATTATTATCTAGGCCAGGTGCCTATAATATATAGTGTGTGAGTATTATTATTATCTAGGCCAGGTGCCTATAGTATACAGTATATGGGTATTATTATCTGTGCCAAATGCCTATAGTATATAGTATAGTAGTATTATTATCTGTGCCAGGTGCCTATAGTATATAGTATGTGGGTATTATTATAGGCCAGATCCCTATTGAATATAGTGTGTGATTATTATTATCTAGGCCAGGTGCCTATAATATATAGTGTGTGGGTATTATTAATTTACATCCATGGCCCTAGCCTATGGGCCATCACAAGTACTTGGCAGGGATATGCCCATATCAGGATAACAAGCATATATGTCTAATAGGAACAAGTGCAATGGAGGGGGCCTGACTGGTCCAAGTGCACGAATTGTATCATTTGCTTTAGTGATACACTATACTACCTCCCACAAACATTAACCCCTTGTCCTCCACACAACACTCCTCAAGCCTCATTACTGCCAATACATACGGTAGTCAACAAAACCTCCTAATTACAATGAACAGCAATATCAGCTCCATAGTGATCCTTTACATGAGGAATATTATTAGGAAGGGGTTAAGCTATTTCAGCAGTCTGCCTTCAAAGATACATTAGTGTCCCCATCTAATAATAAACCTATTATAAAGACTTGGTGATCATATTGAGCTGTCATTCCCACCAGTGCTTCCAGGTTCGGGTTGTGTGAGGCTGGGGGGGGCGGGGGGAGGTGAAGAGAGGAAACCCCATTCCCATAGAGATCCCAGAATAAGGGTCTAGGCTAGATCCAGGTATTCTCCAGACAGCCACTGAATGTGGATATAGTTCACTGAGGAGTACAGTAGTCCCTGATTACACAGAACTGTATCTGCTTAAATTCCTACAGTGGAAACACATCTGCCTGTTAATAAAATAATGGGTTAAAGCACTTTATTTAGATCATTTAAATGAGAAATAAAATGATCGCGTCGGAAATAAATATTTCAGTAAACCTCTCTATAGTCTTTTGTCTTGTACATGGAATATATTCCAGGGTAAGTCTATGACCTTAGTACAAAGAGTTCACACGAGCCAAAGCGACATTAACCCACTAAATTCCAGATTGACAGTATAATGAAAATGAGCCCAAGGAAAGGAAAATAAGGGAATGTTGTATTTAACACCTGCGGCTGCAAAATATCTGGATTTGCTACAGTTCCAGATATCCAGGCACATGTAAACACCAAACCGAACCTCTATAAGCAGCACCGCATTCCACAGCCTGGACTGAATGGATTCAATCTTTTCCCAGCTCTGGACAAGGGAGTGATGGCTAAATGTCCAGCTAAACTGGACCCCCATGCACCCTGCACTGCACCCCCATGGAATGGCATGGGAAGCCTGAGATCTCTCCTGAAAGGGCCATTCAGCAGGTAAGGAGGGGAGGATGCAGGAACTTTGTAATCCTCTGTTAATAGGACCCAGATAGAATTCTGCACAATAATATCTGCGCATTCCATCCCTTTAGATCTATTCTATCCTCATGTCTGCCCGCCATGTCTCCTGTGATGATTGCTAACAACAATTAGAGCTGGTCAGACCCTGCACTGTATGTCAGCACACAGCAATGATATACAATAAAATACAGGAATACATGAGATGTAATTTAGTATAGGAAATTAATGCGGGTCAGTGCGGTAATACAGGGTGTGTAAATGCTGAGCATGTTGGTAAATGTGTACAAGCATAGATACTTGTGTACTAAAATTCATCCATGCACACACAGAGAAGTATACACAATGTATAAACACAAAACTGCACAGCGCTCCTCCACTTATTCTGTTATCTGTGTAAGGCTATGTATTTGGAGTGTAACAGAGGACACTGTATATCGATATACAAATACTGCATATACCTTTATTTATACAGCAATATACATGTGCACAGCAGTTTTCAGAGCCGCCATATATGAAGTGACTATGTAGTTCTGGTACAATAAAATGTATTGAAAGTGCATGAGACAAAAATAAGTGAATAGACTTTACATTGGCATGCATGGTAGACCTGTGTATAGAAATGTGTATCTCCATTGCATGTGTATATCTGTACTGTATATGTTTGCCTATAACAGTATGGGGGGGGGGTGCTGTGCGCTTGTGAGGGGACTATGTGTATGATGTTTGTGTATATCTACATACTGCACACATGGCTGTATATGGTATGAGTCTGTAGGCTGCTAGTGTTTATATTCTGCTATTGTATAGAGGTATACTGACTGTGCCTCATATGTACATATATATGCTATTGAGGGTGCAAGTATTAGACAGTTTGTGCAGAATCCGGACCGTCTGACGTTTCACTTACACTTGGACTTTGTGATTGACAGAGGTCTATTTAAATCACCCATTCAGCAGAAGGTGCAGTCACATCTGACTACTGCAGGAGGCGGGAGCACTAGGCGCTGACACTAGCAGGACACACTGTGACATCACCCAGCAACTGCCTGCAGGAGGGAGACTGGGGACAGACAGGGCTGCCGTGGAGACTTATCTCATCATACTGTGCATTCGGGTTTTCCCAGCACCCTTAGCGGGGCTGCCCTGCTTCGCTGTCTGTTTGTAGAGTCAAAGTTCAGAGAGGGGAATGTGCGTCTGCGCCGAAGTTCAGTTGGAACTTGCTCTGCCGCAGCCACACAGTGTTTTATGAGAATTTCCCTGTCTTTGGTTGTTAGTTATTACCACTGGATGGTGTGACAGTGGGGTGGGGGGAGGGGGGCTTTTAGAGGTGCTGCTCTTTGCTTTCCCATATGGACGAAAGCAGCCCTCTGTCCCCCAAAGCCAATGCTTTCAGTATTGCCTCTCTGATTTCAGCCTCAGAACAAGTGGATACAGTGGAGCAAAGCCTTGACAAGCTGTGCAGGTTGGAGTCCCAGTCCATGAGAATGCACTTCAGTGCAGTTACCAGGGATATGGAGGGTAAGTGTCTCTGTCACTATTCTCACTTGCCCTTAGCATCTATTTACAAGACTGGCCCTTTAACTTTTCCCCCAGAATCCCACTGCTACACTGCCAAATGAAGGTGAGCAGGAAACCTTCCTTATAATTATACTACCCCCAGACTATATTTCACCTATCCATTGACTTGTCCCCATATTTAATCATTCCACATAATACAAGTGCATGAGATCCATCAGATACACACCTGGTCATGTGTATAATCCCTGTACAATTTCCCAAGCCACGACACTATTATTCACTAAGCCACACTAAACTACAGCGACAGCCAAACAGTCTGAGTAAAATCCGCGCACACTTTAGCAACCTACAGCGACTTTATTCACTATTCCACAATCAGCTACACCTACCGCCAAACACTCAGTGCATATTCTCCAGTCTACAGAGCGTTATCCTGCCCATAAATCAGGCAAACCTTACTATAACCAATTCTCATCTATAAACTGGTCGGAAAAGATGTTTATAAACTATATTACAATCCAGCCAAACGTCATAAAAGAAATGTAATGGCATACAGTGGATCCACTTATCATTTGTAAAAATGAATAATACAGTTTACTTTATATATAACTATATATGTGTATGTGATTACATTGTTTTGTAAATAAACACATACACTACACAAAACATAAAAATACTATTAACATAAACTTCTGAAAGAATGTCAACATTTTACACATTTTCAGAGTAAAAAAAAAAAAAATATATATATATATATATATATATATATATGCGTATATATATGTATATATATATATATATATATATCATATACACTTTTATAATTAGAAGCCACATCAGTGGAAAAAAGTGTTAGAATTTACCAAGAAATGACAGCAATTCCACTTTGGTGCTTATTCCTGTCGCCTCTATCCACTGGAAGCTACAGATATATAAGGAGAGTAATAAGTACATAAACATGCAAAATAAGTGCCATTTCAGGACACCCAAAGTACATTTAATTTCCCATTTGCCATTGTGTCTGGGAGTGAGATCCCCTGCAGCTTTAGTCCTGCTGGAATACTGTTTGGATCCAGGTACTGCTCCATGTGACAGGCACCATCCCTTAACCCATATGATGCCAATGCGGGCTAATATATTCTCTCAGACTGGCACTGGGTTATGCTGGGTACCATGAACAGACTTCCATTGTCTAACGTGCCACCTATGAGCAAAGTCAAACATACCTATGAGTAGAATCCAGTGCTGTGTGTACTGGGCATTGCCCCCAGTGCCAGGCGCCCTACCAGACCTCGCTGCATTTAGTGGGCTGGGAGGGTACCTCGTGCCACCTCATTGGTGTCTGGAGTTTGCTATTTTTTTGCTAATCTGCCCTGTTTGTTTTGCTGGGCTAGAGGTCCCGTACAAGTGTGCATGTGTATTGTTTAAACAATAGGAAGGGGAGGGCAGAGTGAGAGGAGAGGAGGGGGTACTCACAGGGTGACGCCTTATATATCTGCACTCACAACTGGGTGCCCTAAGGAGGAAGCTCTAGTGAGACGAGTCAGTCGTGTGTCAATCATTTTGCCCGAGTGCCAAGGGCGAGCAAGAGGCGAGTTACCTGCAGCCACATCCCTCGGCTTATCCCAGTAGGAGCAATAGGAGCCAGAGTGTAGCAGGGGAGGGGGCCGTCCCGAGCAGGAAGGCAGAGATAAGATCGTGGGCTCAGTAGCAGCATTACTACAGGGAAGCACTGGGGAACCAGAACCACACTCAGCACCACAACCAGGACACAGAAGGATTTCTGTACGGGCCAATGGGAATGCTGCCCACAAGCATCCAGTCCCAGACACTGCCAGCAGCACCAGCCAGTCCCCCCTGTGTGTAACTCACTGGGCAGAACTAAGCCAAGGAGAGAGGGAGAAGCAGGGAGCAGAGAACACTGCAGCACCAGAGCCTCCCCATTACCCTGCTCCACAGCCAGGGCTTGGATACCTGCACTGCCCCAGGGCCAGGGCTTGGATACCCCCTGCACATACTTACACACACACATATATATATATACTTATACAGACTCCCACTGCCTGGCCCCGGCACAACCGGACTGGAATAGCCGCACTTTGCCGCACTGCTGCACCGGAATACCCCAGCACATTCTCCCTCCCCTGCCTGGGACATCTAATTAACCCCTTGTTTTCTGCCCCTCTCTGTTCTTGGGATGATCTCTGCTATCTCCAGCCCCTGGCTCACGCAGCTCTCCCATTTTTGCGATGTTGCAGCTTTTACTGCCAACAGCCTGAGCAGCCTGAACGCCTCGGGGGGCTACCATCTCTCCCCGTCCCCGGGGGACCCCTACAGCCAGCACGAGCCCCACTACGAGCCCTGCTCCGCCGCTCAGCACTCCTACAGCTTCGGCCATGCCTGCCCTGAGCCAGAAAGCGGAGCCTCCTCCTCCACTCCCGGGAGCGGCTGCAGCAGCACAGGCAGTGCCGGCGGCACCAAGGCCCCGGTCAAGAAGAACCCCAAGGTGGCCAACATCACCGTGCAGCTGGAGATGAAGGCTCTGTGGGACGAGTTTAACCAGCTGGGCACAGAGATGATAGTCACCAAGGCTGGCAGGTAAGCGTCATCTATTTCTTATCTAGTCCTGACATGTGCCCACTGTGCCAGGCTGCCTACTGGTGAAAGGGAAATACTTGTCATTTATAGCGAGGTGATATCATGGGCGAGACATTTCGCTTATTCATTTGCCTAATTCGCGCAGAGGATGTAAATAATCCCAGTATTTCAGCTCAGGCTATTTCTAAGCCATTGCCTAATCAGCCAGCACCAGCTGCACATTGTCTTCATTTCAACCATAGTCTCATTTAGGGGCTTCTAGCAGCCCCCCAGTACAGGCGGGGCAGTCTGACTGCTGGGCATAGACAGATATGTTTCAGGCAGAGATTTATAGGCACTAATGCCATGCTCTTTCTCCAGTTCATTCCCAGTACCCGGCCAGTAGCACCCTCCATGAGCTGACTTCACTAATCAGACCCTATGGGCAAAAATCTAACTATGGCCCATAGGCCACCGGGACAGGCACAGCTTTTTTTTTTTTGGGGGGGGGGCAGAATAACAACTCACTGGCAGGGGTACACGTCCCAGCACATTCCCACTACAGTGCCCAGGCTGTATTACTTTATTTCAGACAACCAAAACTAAAATAAACATGGCTAATAATAGAGGTTACAGAAATCATATCATTCTGCTGGCTGGACCTCGCTAAATTAAAGTCCCTCCTGGTGTAGGAATACAGTGACAGTATCTAAATAGGTGAAATACTTAAATAGTATATACGAAAAAGTCCTGCCTTGTAACAAAATGTAGACCGAATAAAGAGTAACTAAACATTGCGACCAAAACATGGATTTATAATTATTATTTAGTTTACACTAAAATAAAATGCAACAGGAGAGATAGAAAACCAGAGTTTCCTTTAGCAGTAAAAATATCCTTGTGATTTTCCACCAGGGATAAAATCCTATATGCACTAGGCACAATTTAAGAGAAAGACAATGTTTCTCAACACAAGATTTTATTTTGGAATTTAAATACATGACAGTATTCCCGAGGCCAATGAACAAATAACATCAAATAATTTATCATTTATTTATAAAAAATGAATTTTTTTTAATTTCCTAATCCGCAGGCCTGTTCCTCACCTTGGGGCTAAATTTTACTTTATTACATAAAATTGATTTAGGAAATTGTTTTGCAATTCTGAAAGCCCATCATACATTGCCGATTATCTTTTAATTACTTTTAATTAACTGTTTAGCCTGAGATCACCATCTATTAAGTATCTGCAATCAATTTCCTAAACGCCCTTTTCACTAATGACTTTATTGATCCCACTACACTGTATCCTATGGCACACAAATTCATTTATTCACTATCATCTGATATCTGTGTACCACGCTTACTATACTGAGAGTGAGCTGGATGTAACATATATTATTTGTAAATGAACCTGGAGGAATGCGTGAATATTTAAATGGTTACAGAGGCCGATGGGTCAATAAAAATAATTGAATGATGCTGATTTCTCAGTCTGACCATTTAAAATAAAGAATGAAGAATGTGATCACTTTGTAAAAAAAAATAAAAGATTCATCATTTCTTCCAAAAAGTGATTTTTAAAGAAAAAATAAACCAGATATCAAGTGACATTGAGACGACAGTTTTGCTGCTTCTCCCAATTAGATAAAGAAAGGAAATCCCAGTATGTAGAGTCCTGTGTGCTGAAACCCCTGTAACTGATATACTGCCTCTCACCCCAGTAAGTGCCTATAGCTTCCACCCTGGCGGTGTGAATGCCTGATCGCCAAACTAGCCCTGCATGCCTGGAAAGGGCTTTTCTACCCCCTGACATTTACCCTGCTTTCAGAGCTGACATGGGGGCTGATTTAGGAACTTCCCTCTCTCCTCCAGTGCTATCTGATTGCTGTCTGTTTGCTCCCTTTCCCCCCTCTGAGTAAATATTATTTCAACTTACTGAATCCAATTACTTCCCAACAGGTGACTGAGCAGAACTGTGCAATTTAGTGCAATCACTAAGTGCTTAAATAATGCTAATTAACTGGGGTAGAGTCCTTTATTATTAAAAGAGGTGACGACCTATATCTGGGCACTCAGCTGAGGCTATGGGAAGCCATCAATAACCCCCTAGCTTTTGTGTATTGTAGGCAGGAGATAGTCCCATACTTCCATGTGTAAGCCTTGTATTTCTACACCA
This sequence comes from Pipa carvalhoi, assembly GCA_021901965.1. NCBI lineage: Eukaryota > Metazoa > Chordata > Amphibia > Anura > Pipidae > Pipa > Pipa carvalhoi. The sequence goes on from JAKJJM010003757.1 coordinate 31,201, forward strand.
CTACAGACTAGGGTTAGGGCCTGATTTCAGGCGAGGCAAAATCAGCCCAGGAATGCTCAGAAACGATACAAGGTACCATTAGCTTTTAGCAATATTTTAAAGGGAATTCATGTGTATTTAACTCTTCCATTGCCAGATAATACCGCCTCCTTTGATAAGAGATTGAATGCAAATGAATGCATACTGATAAGGAATCCACACATCTGTAACACTTTAAAGAGCTCCTTAGGTGGGTTTCAGGATCCCACTGTGCCTTCAGTAAAATGTTTTCCTATCTGCCAGTTATCACCAGGCCCTTGTTTGGAAAAGCAGGCTGAAATATTTACTGTGCAAGTTAAAAAAAAAACCAAGGTATATCTGCCACTCTCTGGAAATAACTAGCAGCTCCGACAGTGAGCTTATTATGGGATTTAAATTCTACAAAACACACGGATATATATACATGTAGATGTCATTTTCGTTTTCAGATTAATTATAATGAATTGTTCGATGTCGGGAAAAAGAAGAGTTAGTAATTATATGACAGGAGATGAAATAATTAAAATGTAAAATTCAATATGCAATTCTTATGATAAAGAAACTAAAGCAGTTTAGTTGTCTGCACTAACGCACATTATCTTATAATAACATATAATCTAGTGTATTTTATAACTGGTATGAAATCCCGTGTTCTGTGATATTTAACATATGTAACATAAAATTATATATATATATGAAATAATTAAAATATCTAACAGCAGCTACAACAAGTTTCCATCAGTCTCGGTCTATGTAGAGAAATCCATTGAATTATTCAGGAGGAAACTGCCCCATCTCTGATTACAAGGCCAGGTAGAGAAGGAATACTCACCCAAGTGGATCTTTCCTTTTGTTTGGGGATACTGTGAAATCAATGACACTTTGTTGCACCCAGAGCTCATTGCAACTTATTTAAATGAGTTAAAAGCGCTTCTGATAAAGTGAGTCACATGAGGCTAATATCCCACAGTGCAATAGGTGTGTGTTTAACCTTTCCTAGGGATACTGCATTCCCCAGGCAGGCAATAAGCAATCTGCACCCGCTGGGACTGCACAGTGGGATTTAGCTAATAGTCACTGCTGAAACACCTTGGGATTGGACTGTGATTGCAAACAAATTGGGGACAAATACAGACAAATCTTTCCCTTTGGCAGTAAAAGCTGAAGGGAGAAGGTATCCCAAAATATATCACTATAATCATTTATTATAGCTGATCTCTCACATACTGATGCATCAGGGCAGCATTAACTATCGAAAAGAAATATATAAATCATATATATATTAAGGAAACATGAAAATCTGTTTTGTTGCATTTGAAATGAGAAACCAAAGCGAAGGTTAGATTAGTTTACCTGTGTGTTTATCTGCAGCCTCCCTTCATGTGAAATTAAATAAATCAGAATTTAAAACAAAAATATTGGTTATCGGCAATAAAATTAGCGATATTTACCGGGGCAATAGGAGACATGTCGCCTGGGGTCATTTCTTATCCAGAATCTTTTTTTTTTTTTTTTTAAACTTTCTCTCTGAAAACCTTTGAAATTGATACTGAGATCCTCGTGCAAGTTACGATTAAAAGCTATTCATTAACGGTCATCAATCTAAAGAAATGTCATGTCAGTGGCTGCTGTCAGGGGAAAGAGGGGTTAAATAGAGTGCTAGCTGCAGGGGTGATTGTGCACATGGTAGGGACCCCTATATAAACAAGCACTGACTCAGTGTAAATCTCATCAGGCTACCATTCCACTCTCTCTCCTACCAGGCGAATGTTCCCCACCTTCCAGGTTAAGATATTTGGGATGGATCCTATGGCTGATTACATGTTATTAATGGACTTTGTACCAGTGGACGATAAACGGTATCGGTAAGTAAAATAAACCATCACATAAGAGAATGAATGAGATGAAAGATCTTTGTAGATAACAGCCTCTGTTGCTTCCAACCAGTCTTTTCCATATAGATGTATGTGTGCAGGGTTTACAGCAAAGTCATAATCCACACTGCTCTGTGGACTGCACATTGGTAATGACTGATACCCACACTATTAGGATTTTCCTGACATACAGTTGACTGGGTTAAACACATAACTGATAAGGCAAGCTTACAGTTGTGATCTCGTGCTTGTCAATTAAAAGTCTATGGGTTATATGTAAAAATACCACACTGTTGTGATTAAATCCAACAACGAATTGGTTTAAACGCGTTGCTGTTTGTTCCTGTGATGGATGAAGCCACTTTAAGGCAGTATAAGCGAGTGTATGTATGTTGGTAAGTTAGAACTGCTAGTGCTCCATGGATGATTGGATGTGTCTGGGGGAGAGAATGTGTATATCAGAAAGTCAAGAACTCCCACTTATTCCAGCTTACATTTTATTTATCAAGACCCCAGTTTTTCTAGCTTAATCCATAACACAACCAGGATTTATTCTTGATTTTTTTTTAATATGTATTTTTGCTGGCCCCAGCTAAATACTCCGGATTCAGATTCGCACCATAAAAATGATTAAAATGTCTTCTTGTGCAGCTGGAAGGAATGTGGATCCTTTAGTGTATAATATATCTTCCAAAACTGGCACTTGGCCTATATAAGATCCAATTGTTTTAACACCACCCCCCTCTCAAAAATTACAAAAATACTTCAGCATTTCAGCATAAAGATTCTCCTTTTATTGTCACACAAAAAGAAATAATTGAACTGCGGAATATATCCCCGATGTCAGAAGTAGATACATTGTAACCACGCTGCACTGTGGTTTTGGGGAAAGCCATTGTATATGATGGATTTTTTTTCACTCAGGAATGCTTTTGTGTGTGCATATTGTAGATATACCAACTTTTTTTGTGTGTTTTTTGTATGGGCTTAAAATGCAGCTTGTCTATTAAGATCTTAAGCATAAGCTTAGCTTTAAAAATATTATTATTGCAGTTTATGAATTCCATTTTTATTTATACATTTTAAAGGTGACAGTTTTAGGTAAAGTCAATAGAAGAGAAAGGTCATGCTATGTGATTCCATTCATCTGTACAAAATACACACAGTTTATTTACTAACAAGCACCCAGTAAAGGCGTTTGTCAAGTTAATTTAACAAGATCCATGTATTAAATGTAGTCTGTTAAGTACAACATTGGTAAGGGATGTTACAAGGTATAATATATAGGGGAGTTTCTTGTTGTGCGATTTGATACAGACTATTCTAGCGCTATATGTAATGTAAATAAACTGATATATATTAATGTCAGTAATAATAGCGGGGCAGAGAGATGTTACTGTGTGTACTGTGTACTCCGGGGAGTTAAACAAGGATCAGATTCGCTAAAAATAAAGTCAGATATCGCGAATCACTTCGATAAAGCTGCAGTTTGTTTCCTGCGACAGTAACGTTCTAACACTATATGAAATGTACACCGCACATTGCTTGCATCGATTTGTTTACTATGTGAAATGACCTTGTTTGTTTCAGGGTATAGAACATAGTGTTTTACAGAGTTGGCTTTTAACAGAGAGAGAGAGAGGTGATAGTGTGTCTGTATGTCATACAGAGTATAGCAGAGATTCTAACAACATGCTGTGTGTTTGAATGCACTTTATATAAAATCCTAGACCCAAATATCTCATCTCATCTGCTAGTGTTCTTTCTGTATAAAAGAGACCAGTTCTACATAATCAGTAACAATATTGTTCCCTATAGTAAAGCTCAGCAGGCATACAAGCCCTTTACTTTACATGAATGCAAACGCCTTTAAACTGGGTTAGTCCTCCTTATTATAGGGCTACAATCAGTTCCATAGTCAGTCACTCTAGCCCTGTGTACTGGTGTATTACTGTTAATTCCCTCCTGCGGGGATATATGTTTATCTGTGTGCACTAGTGTGACTGGCATACAGTAACAAGTAGTAGCTATACATTCTGTAAGGTGCCAGGCATATATGCCACTAAATGCCACCTCTTTCCCCAGATACGCCTTTCACAGTTCCTCTTGGTTAGTGGCAGGCAAGGCTGATCCAGCTACACCCGGGAGGGTTCACTATCACCCCGATTCTCCAGCTAAAGGGGCTCAGTGGATGAAGCAGATCGTGTCCTTTGATAAACTGAAACTGACTAATAATTTATTGGACGACAATGGGCATGTGAGTATGAGACTTATTAATCCCAGCCAGAGGCAGAGAGTCTGTGTGATCATTTCATGGACTCATGGAAAACTCGTGTATGTCAGTATTGGGGGGGGGGGGGGGGGGGGGGAG